>VKOC01001436.1:0-11723 GCA_009364415.1 Spea multiplicata | reverse complement strand
TCAGCCAAGGAATTAGATATTTCTTGTTTTTTGTTACATTTTGAAAAATATGAAATCAAAGCAAAGGTTTATTTATTACAATCCACACGTGAAACGCATTCTTTTTCAAAAATATTTACTTTTGAATTAAAAAAAAACCAACTTCCGAGGCCCTTCTGGTTCATCGATGACACCTCCGACGGAGCAGATCCAAAAGATATAACGTGGGATTCGCATTCTAAATAGAATGTGAGCGGGGGATGGGCTACTGCCCATTCATCTACATCAACCTATGTTCTTCATGCCACACTAAACCCTGATTACTTAGGAAGTTTTAATAGAAACTAATTAGCCGACATCTTTAGCCGGGGCAGACTGACATGATCAAATAGCTGTCACCCAGGAGCTGATACAATGTTCCCATTCGATATCCTCCCCACCCCCATATCACGCTGCATGTGTCTAGTGCCTGGAGCATACATGTCAAATTAAAGAGGTGCTTAGGCACCTGATATTTAATTAGTACTTCACGCCGCAGACAACCAAAGAACACGGACGGGAATTCACCGTAGGACAAGCTGGAGAAGAATATTGTTTCTGGCAGGTTTCAAAATGTAAATAAAATATGAATGGAACGCGAGGCTCGACTGTAATCGACTCAGATGATCACCACGGTTACCCTTTGGCTCTAGAACACTATTGTGTGTGAAATTAACCATAACAATCAATTTATAATCGGTGACATGTCTGAAGTGTGCCTTTCCAGCATCATTCACCGGAAGTTTTTTTTAAACGACTGGTTTATGCGACTGGAAACAATTTATCACTCAATGCTGTTTTAGAGTGAAAAGATGTCTTTTTTAGAAGGGGATGAATTAAAACCCCCCCCCCCCACCGAAGATAGAACGAGTAAAAAAAAGTAAAACAACAACAAAAAAAACAAACATATTTATGAGAATCATTCTGGAGCTACAAACATGTTTTTAAGTCAAGTCAAACAAGTTAATTGAAATTGAACAAATAATGCTATTTCTAAAATATCCCTTTTCTTGCTCCCAAAAATATAATTCACTAGTTTTTCTTCCTCTAATTTTACCTTTGTGATTTGCCATTCTTTTTTAGAATAATTTTCTAATCTTTTTTTTTATAATGTCTTGTAGAATAAAAAAATTGCAACTTTACTCAAAAGTTTCGCTATACACCTAGGGGCAGAGGCAAATAGGTGACTAATCCCCAGGGAGCTGACATCTTTGCCCCTACAGCCAGATGTATTCTATCCTCTCCCCCCAAAAAAAAGAAACAGGTAAAACTGCAGAGAAGGTCTTAGATCTTCATTACCACACATATGTAGACTTCTCAGGTTCCTGGGCTATGATGTCATAACCCATTGGCTCATAGGCTACGTGATGTACGTGGACAGATGTGGCACATAAGGATCAGTTTTGCGGAACTGGTGTCCATGATCCAGTGCTGGACCAAAATAGGTACCTGTCCCCAAACACCTCCGACCACATCCAGGCAGGTGAACAGGGTATGAGGGGAGGCATACTGCCCCTGAGCCATGGAGCATAATGGATTGTAAGCTCACAAGAACAGGACCCTCTTCTGCTCTGCTCTTGAAGGTAAATAAAGGCTCCAGGCACTCAAGAGTTCCACTGCTCTTATGTCTTAACACATGTTTATCATATTGTCAATTTTGTATCATGTCAATTAAATGTTCATTTTCACTCTTCCTGTTGGAACAGCGCTATGGAAAATGCTGGTGTTCTATAAACAAATACGATGTAACCTGTCCATTAAATCGTTACTGTATTATTATTATTTATGTGATTTAAATGTTGAGATATCGTATAATCCATTATCATGTTGAATATATTTCGGAAAGGCTGTGAGAATAAAATTATACATACTTTTCCCAAAACCTACTATGTTTGCCAGCATTACATTTCTGCAGCTGCCGTTGACCCGAATCGTCTTGGTTCCAAATGACTTATAGATTATTATGAAGACCAGCTCTCTCTCTCTCACTCATATCCGAGTCAAGTGCTTGAATTCAGTTTGCCTCTAGAGCTGTCGCAAATTGGTTACAATAATTAGGGATCTAGGCTTGCCCTTCTTCACTTTGACTTCTTCTCTCGAGTGGGTGACGTCGTAGGCTCTCATGGAAAGAATTATGCAAATGGCGCACCAGCTGCTACGCGCCTTCGTATGTTCTGTTGGGCAAGACAACTGATTACCATACTGTTTTTTGGGGGGACGATCAGTGCTATAGGTTACCTTTCGCTTTCCAGACACAAAAAAGCTAATAAACAAAGATAATTGGATGACGACTTCTCTTTAACCAGAGCTTTGTGGGTTCGAGAATTCGATTTCGATTATAGAACGTTTAAGAAACATTGTTGCAATTAGATGTTTTTTATGCTCCGACGCCTTTGACGCATCGCATTCTAGGTCAACCCCGCGTCTCCTTCATAAACCGTATCCCTCACCATTTTAATCTTCAGCTTTTCCTAAAGCCACAGGTTTTATTTTATTTTTATTTATTTTTTTAAAAACTAACTGGTAAAACCATGCGGATTAAGCCTGGCTGTCAAAGGCAATGTTTATGAGGAAAAACAAAACACTTGTTTACACAGCGCAGCCATGAGAGGTTCCATTCTACGTAGACCGGGACGCCTGCCAAACGTTTTGAGGGTTCTTTTCACAAGCTGTGCAGTTTTATAAATATAAAGGCAGTCTTATTAAGCCTTTTACTGGCTGACTGTTGCAATTAGTATTGCAGGTAGTTGGATTCTTTTATTTAAAGTTGATCGGTCCAGAAAAAAAAAAAAAAAAACAACCTCTCAGCCTCAGGCACCTTGCGCGGATTATAGAAGATCTCAGTTGGCTAATTCTGTTGTGGACTTCTCCATTATGAGACGAGTACGAGGCGCACTCCACCGGCCTCCTTCACGACGCCAACCGAAACGCACAGCGGCTCTGAGATATTTTGCCGAATTAGAAATTGCAGAGATGATAGCGGAAATTATATTTTCCAAAATTCAAACCCTCTGTATAACAAGGAATCGATAAACAACGAGGACTTCTTTTTATGATTCGTAACCGACGGCGACGATGAACAACAATTGCGATGGTTAAAAAGTCTTCCTGAGGAGGTCTAATTTTCCGTGGGGTTTTTTTGTAGACGCGGTTTAGTTCATGAAGAACTCATTTGTGCTAAAATGACTTAGAACACCTTCTCCTTTATGAAGAGCCTCGAGATGTTCTGTTCCTTTGCAAGAACGTTTAGCTCCTTCCAGTTAATGTTTTGTCGAGGCAGCCCTGGTGCTTCAAGTCAATTGACCACCCGATGCCGTAAGTGCCGCCGACGGCTGGATAGGTGCGTTTTTATGTTCACGTAGCTCATGGACGGGCATATCCAGATGTTGGTCTCGTGGGTCTGCGCGTTTAGTCTGTGGTGCTGTTGGACACGTCCCCACCAGGCATTTGCCGGGTCTACCCGATGGCCAGTCTAGGCCCGACCTCCTTCTTCATGCAGAACCTTATAGAAACAAAATTCTACAAACACTTTGTATCAAAAATCAGCTAAATCTCAGAAGGAAAGGTTGGGAGAATAAAACGAGCCGATGACTGACTGGGTCCACCTCCTAAAAACATCCAGGAGTTTATATCCAAAGCCCATGAAGACAAAGTCCCCGATCAACGTCCCAAACGGAAACGGGCAAAGGTGGTGCCGGTGTCACCGCTCTCCAAAATATTACTGAAAAGCCATTCATTTAAAGTTTCAAAACTCAAAAAGTTGGCATTTACCAGTATTTTAACTTAAATAAAAAATATTAAATAATGCATACATTTTGCACATTTGTTGTTTTTTTCAGATGTTTTTACATAAATATCAAGCCAATCATCATCTCGACTCACGTTTTCTGACATGAAATAGCTGCCTTTAGGCAAAGCGTTTGTTCAAAATATTTTCACATTTAAATATAAAAAAAATCTATTTTTAAAAATCACAAAAAAAAAATCACTTACAAGCACACAATACCCAACATTTACACCCGCAACTGTATCAAAATAGTGACATTATTGGATTTGCAGAACCTTGAGATTCCAAATGTTACTAATATTCTTTTTAAGCAAATGTTTTATGTTAGACGCAAACAAATCAACTCCAAACCCCCTTCTCTCTACATTTGATTTTTGACTAATGCCCCATCTACTGGCTTCTTATTAAACACCACTGATAATTTTGGGGTAGGAAACTCTAATAAATTGCAAATAAACAATTACAATAACACAACATATATTTACCGAGGCAATCAGCGGCGTGGATTGTCATTCTGAATACTGGGAGTTGTGGGCGCATGGCTTCAGGCAACAATTAGGATGTATATTATTATGTATATTATTATGTTAAATGCGTCCAAAAGCCGGCTTTGGAAATGTAATTAAAGAAACTGTTGTTTGAATAATTACATTAAAAAACAGACGCGTATCGCATATTCTCTATTTGTAAAGGAGAAATTTTAGAAAGGTTTTTGGACAAAATACATTATGTTTTATGGATACCGATTATGTACGATCTAGATAACCGAGGCACGTCTATAAGAATCTGGAAAGTAATCTAAAACGGTGATTTTCCCAGAAACGAACCCGAAATCCGCTTCTGTACAATATATTTAAAAAATACTTATAGGAGTTGTATAGACTTATAGGAATCCTATGCCAATAGTATTTAAAGGGTGATACTCTAACCTGTAATTGATATCCTATATATAATTTACATGCATCATATTTACATGTTATATAGAAGCAAATATTATCTATCAATATTAGATTGTAAGCCTGCGAGCCGAGCCCTCTTCACCTAATGTATCGGGCCGTCTGAGTCCGTCAGCTCTCGATTTGTCAGTCCCTTTGAACGTACGGACTTTTAGAATCACTGCGGGAATTGTTAGCGCTATAGAAATAAAAGGTAATATTAATAATATATGATGGCCGGAAAATCTAAATGTATAAGAAATGTATATTTATATTTTTAGCGAAAGATCCTCTATTGTAAGTAAAGCTACATATAAAAAAAATAACTATTTGTACGTGTGTGTTGGACCTGAGATAGAAAATTACTGGGAAAATGTAAGAAAAAAGGTGGAAATCGTCACTTTCTAGGATATCGATGGTAGTTTGGTGCCACCTTATGACAAATGCAAAAAGTACACAGAAACAGAAATTGAGTATATTTGCCGTTGATTATAATTTCTGAAATAATTCAGTTCTTTTCCTTTTTTTCATGTTTTTTAGTAATTAATAATGAAGTCATGGTGTGTTCTGAGTATTCAGCAATCACCCCCATTACTTGACCTAAAATAATTTCCCCCTGTCAGTTTTAGCCAAGGTAAACATCGCCATTTTTGCCTTTTTTTTTTTTTTACCATTTCCCAGAGTTTGTTTCCAAAAGAAATTGGAAATTTAGAGACTCAATAATTATTATTTATCTTTAACAAGTTTAATTAATTAGCTTTACATTGTCTACCTTTCAACTTGCGTGGCATAAAAGTGATGGTAAATATGGCGGCATCAAAGGAGGTTTATGAGCGAGACGTCCCGAGGCTGATGATAATGGAAATATTTCATGGACGTTAAAGGTTGGTGGCCCCAAAGCCAACGCATATTATTAGCTGCTAATAGTTTTTTATTTTAATTGTTAATTAATGAGAAAACTAGATTTCTGGTCTTGTAAAGAAATGTATTTTTCTCCTATCCCGGTTATCACAAAAAAACCCACTTTAATTCACTCCGGATAGAAGAAAATAATGATTAACCCCCAAGTCACAAGGTTTTTACTTCCATCTCAAAGGGAATCTCAGGGTTAATGGGCAGATTCTCTGTTTTAGCCCAATCTCAAGGTGATGAGGTGATTGGGCCAATTCTTAGGGTTTTTACCCCAAACTCAGGATGTCAGAGTGATGTGCAGATTATCAGCATCTAGTCTCAGATTTTTTCATGGAGAGACAAAAATAAGGGATTTTTATTATTTTATTAATTTTAATTGGGTTTTTATCATACCAAGATTAGAAACAATAGAAACAATGCTAACAATTAGTTATAGCGCGACGAGGATAAGTCAGCCCGTTTTTAAAGACTAATAAAAAAAATGAAAAGTTTTGGGGTTTAGCTGCACGTAATACGCGGTTTGTGGCCGATGAGGAATAATATCGGCGCGGCGAACGGTTTGCTTTTAATCTGCATTTACTAAACCGAGCATGACGGCAGCTCCTGCCGGTACAAGTCAACTAATACTAATCCCGTTATTATCTGGTAATGTTCAACTGTAGCCATGGGGTGAGCGCTGATGCGTTAAAAGACGTCAAAAGTAACTCTAACAACTCAACTGTAGAAGCCTACAACCTGCCTGCAGATCGGCCCCATTCGGCCCCCATCGGATTCTCCCGTTTCTCCTGCTGTAAAGACTCAAACCTTAATCAGTCGTTTGGTCTCGTCTTTAGATTCAGGAGCCGTATGTCTATCCCATGCATGTTTAATACCCTCGCTGTATTACCCTCTACCACCTCTGATGGGAGGCTGCTCCACTTATCCACTACCCTCTCAGTCTTAGATTCAGGAACCATATGCCCATCCCATGCGTGTTTAATCCCCTCGCTGTATGAATTCCGTTTCTGCATTAACAGTGATATGGTTACAATAAGATCCATGGAAGGTTCCGGATTATCCCACAGAAGCCGAGGGAGAGGCCCAAGCAGCTTGCACACCTGGACTCATCTTTCTAATTAATGGAGTCATTAAGAGGAGCTGACACAGCTTTGGATCCAAGTGCATTCATTGCCTGAAACTTTCTATATCGTTACATATCGCTACATTTCGTTATCTCCCGTCTCCTCTCCTCCACCCAAACGCAGGCTTCCTGGACCAACCAACGGCAATCAGCAACTTAACCGCACAGGAGAGATAACGTAATGGGGGGGGGGTGATCACGAGAACAAGAAGTTAGGACGGCTGCTCCCGTGGGATACACATTAGGTGGGGTTTTAAGATATTTATATCTTATTTCAATGTGTGGGGTCTTTTTTGGGCTGAAAAAAACATTATTAAGAGATGTTGTTTGTTACCAATGTCGTAGTAATAAGTCCTAAAATCTGATAATACTGAGTATCTTATTGTTTCCTTCTCTTTGGCCGATCTCCTTCGCTCTTTCTTGTAACATTTGAAACAACGAACACGAGCCGGAAATCTTGCATCCGCCCTTTGACGTCGCTCTTCTCTTCAGATTAGAAATGATTTCCAGAGATCTCTGTTTAAAAATTAATTTTTGTCTCTCCCCGCACGAGATGCACGCCGGCTCCCCGAATTCACAGCCGCCGGGGCGATTAACATCCGGAGCCGATAGCGAGTTCCTAATAATCAGAGCCGACGCGGCCGGTCCCGCCGGTCACAACAAAGATCTGCCTTCTAAGAGTTGGCTGTTGGTTTATAAAATCCGATTGTTAAACTTTAATGATTAAGACTTTTCCATCTTAATAAAGAGAAGCAGGAATTATTTTTCTTTTACTTCAGAACATCAACCCAATTATATCCCGTTTCTCACAAAGTCAGAGAAAGACCGGGTTTGAGGATATAATATTTTCTTCTTTAGCACATCTTTGTGTGTCTCGTCCGTTGCTTTTATCCGGGACTCAAATAACGAGGATCTATCACCACTTTTTTATTATTGGCATCAGTTTTCAAAAATATCGCACTGTTTTCTTTTTTTTACCGCAGTTTTAGCTTTTCCCCCCCATAATATATAATGTTTTCAGGCAGCCGTTTGTATGATTCTCGCTCTGTTATCTAAGCTCAATCTACTAGACAAACCCCCGGACTCCTTATCACACTGCCTGTGGGAAACAATAGAATGGCTCAGTCTTAATCACCCAGTCGGACTCTCTGATTAATGAAAGTCTATGGAGGAACGGACTTCATTAGCATTGCCATAAAGCATCAGCTCAGTGTGGTGTTTGAGCCGGGAAAGTCACCCAAAATATCACATGACTGACAGCAACGGCGGCTCCAGAATAAAGGGGGTTTATTGGGGCAAAATGAGATAAAACCAGGTTTTTGCTGTATTTAGTGCTATATTTTTTTCCATGGGGCTTCCTCTTTAAATAACATTCTAAGTGTTGAGTTGAATTCATTATCTATTTCCATGTATAGTTTGCATTCATGAATACTTATCACATGCATGCGCGGTATATAATATGCAGTAACAGGTACTCTCGGCTTGCAGAAATCATCTTTCTCCCGCAGGTAAAATTTGCGGGCTGCGTTAGCATCCAGCCTCACAAACGGCAGGTGTCAGATCCGGGGGGAACTCTCCGCTTAAAGAGAGAACATCTGCATGATTATTTTTTTTAAACTTTTTTTTGGGGGGGGGTTTAAGAGTTCCTATGGCTAATAAAATTCTATACCAGCAAACAGAATAAAAAATTCTAAATAAAAAAAAAAATCGTATGGTAGAAAAAACTTAAATTTTTCCAAAATATGTTCTAAATACGGAATAGACAATGTAACATTTAATGTTTCCCCTGCCAAGCAAATTCAGACGATTAGAAGGAATTTCTAAGAGGAGGCTGTTAGTAGATTTTGCAATGGATGTCAAAAATTCATGCTTTATTATTTTTTTATTATTATTTTTTAAAAATTTAATGGTTTGTATTTCTATTTTTGCCCCTTTTTCTTACAGCTCGGCTGAATTCACAGAACCTCGCCTATGTCCGGTGGTTCATTTACTTTAAGCAGAATTTTTTTTTTAATCAAATATAAGTTCAGGCAATAAAACGGTTATTAATAGAATATTTTTTTTTTTAAGAAAATTTAGAATTTGACCCTTTTTGTGCTGAGATTTAGACCTAAAGTTGTTTTTTTTTATTATTATTTTGTTTATTTTTAGCCAACTTCTTTTTCGGACCGTGTGAAAGCGACCGAGGGAACGTATCGTTTGACTTAATGAGGGATGGTAAAGAATGAAATTAATAGACTCGTTCTCTGGGAAACTTAAACCTTAAAAGGGATTTCTCTGCTGGGGGGGATAAAACGCGATCCTCTGACTGTGAACAAACCGGTAAATTATTAACTACAAGCTTCTATCCAGATGCTTCCAGATTATATCAATAAGTCCTCAACACTTACTCTACCTGGTTATTTTCTACCGGCTGCTGCCTTAAAAACAAAAATCTCTAATGGCCACCGGTATGGATTTGCCGAAGGAGAGGAAATTGTCGACCAGAAAAGTAGAGGACACCATGGCTCTTCGGTGGGCGAGGGTCGTGAACCGCGGGGAGGAGAAAAAGACCAAAGAGACAATTAAAGTTTTTGAAAGATCTGCCAAGATCTGCCGCTCGGACCTGAAGAGAGAAATAAAAGAACTCAAGAACTTCTTGGTAAAAGTCAATGTATCCACCGGTTACTTTGAAAAGACCGGCTGATGCGTCTTCCCTTGGGCGTCGAGAAGCAACATCTGAACTCTCTTGGAATTTTTATAGACATGGTTGTGCAGGGAATCTTTTCCTGGCCATGACATCACGTTGGATGTACAAATTATATGTTGAGTGATGTCATAGAAGGGACCGTGGGAGCTTCCAATCTCACCAAGTTAAATGTATTCAGTAAAATGATTATTTTATACAATGTATCTTTATTTCACATTAGAATATCAATGTTGTTAAATGTATCACAAATGCCAAAGAAAAACGGTAATTCCCCCCCTCCCCCCAATTTTAACAAACATAACAACCATTTCAGAAATATTTATGCACCGGTTTCATTACTGCTAAAGTAGGAGAATTTTGGGGGAAAATTTGCATAATATTAAAAAAAAGCTTAATATTTACAAAAAGAATACAATTGATACCTGATTTCATTTAAAAAAAAATCAATGATTGATTTGAAATCTCTTTAAAAAATGCCAAACAAACTCGCATTTACCAAACTCACACAACCTTTTTTTTTTTTTAGTACAGTCTACGGTTTGGTCGAAAAAAACATCCGCAGTTCAATGGAATTTTAAATTACGGCCACCGTACCGTAAATAATTCATGGCGTTCTGTCTGTTAATACCGGGTCGCGTTTCTGCTCGTTACTTTAGAGAATTTTATATACTCTGCATAACTTTTTTTTTCTATGAATTTACCCAAACTATGAATATATAACTTTTTTTCTTGTAGTTTTGGTGTTTTTTATTATTTTTTGGCAAGCTTGTAATTGGTGGTTATTAACATATCTTTTGGTTCTGCATATTCTTCTTTTTTTATCAGCTTGACCTAAATAAATCCATAATTTGTCTTGAAAGCTGTATTTAACTCTTAACGCTCAGCCAATCGGTAAAATATTATCTATTGATGATTATTAATAATGCGTGCGTCTATGAAGTCGACCCAACGTGTCAGCAAAATCATTCTGTATCAACCTAAACTTGGCATAAAAGGTTTCATATTCACCATTGATACAATTACTAGATTAACCCTTTAATGACAAAGCCCGTACGGGCTCAAAATGCATTGTTTTCAATGGGTTTAGGGAACGCCCATTGTCCTTAAGGGGTTAAGTGGACTTTCATTGTTATCTAACGTCCTCTATCGTGTCTGAAAGTACGAGCGACGCTGCTGATGTTCCATACAAATGTTTTATTGGACAAATTTCCTTGAATTGCTCAAAGTTACGATGTAATCATGTCTTTAGTAATATCATTAAAAAAAACAAGCCATTCCATACAAATAAATGTATATTCCATATAATGAAACAAAATAACTGTATAATTATTAAGATATTGCATATATATATGAATGGCACTCTGAAATAAAGATATGTCAGTGATATTAAATGTCTTATAAAAAGAGTTCTGGGCATTTAAATGTTTCCAGAATAACCCCATTAAAAAGTTTCAATTAACAAAAATGTGCAGTTTCCCTTACAAAAAAACAATGCTTTGGATCTTTATAAATATTGCCATAATTTAGTCATATTTCCTGTAACTTTGGGGGTTTTTTTGGTAAATTTACTGAAATGTTTCTTTATGGCTATACAAAGCTCTCCTCCATGTTTGAGCAAAGTAAAAATGAATCTACAAGGCGAGGCTTCACCAACTGCTCAAAATCCGATTCTTCCAAGTCTTCGGGGCTCGTGATCGCCAACCTCCGCAGAGCAGCCTGAGACAAAACACACACCATTGGGTTATTTTTGGTCTATAGTAAGTTTATACATTGAAATATAACTTTATTCAGCTTTAAAGTGGCCTGAATATATTTTTTTTAAATATTTTTTAAAATATTTTATCAAAAAATACAGAAAAGCTAAGTTTGAAATTATAATTATTTTTTTCGAGTTTCTCTTTAAATGTAGATAAGTAAGGCATACGCATACCAGACAAGCCACGAGAACGGCGTCGCTGTTATGTCTCTCTTCTGGGAATCGACAGAGTTCAATAAGACGAGGGATACCTGGAGATGGAGATAATGCACAAAATCGATAAAAGATAATAATGAATGTAACTTATTAAAAAGGGGATTCTGTAAATGCAATATCTTTCATAGATGTGATAAATTCTAATAAATGCCATGAAAAAGATTTGTATGTTATTAATTCGTTTATAAATAATAAGAAAATAAGAAAAGAAAATGTAAAATGACCCTATTGAAAAAAATCAAAACCATTGTTTTTGCTTTCGGTGCTCTCACACTCTCACTCCCTCTCAC
>VKOC01001434.1:0-97858 GCA_009364415.1 Spea multiplicata | reverse complement strand
AACACCCATCACTCTCACACACTTACATTCAGCATAACACCCATCACTCTCACACACTTACGTTTAGCATAACACCCATCACTCTCACTAATCCACTCTCTCCTACCTTTTCTTCTTTCACTCTCACTTTTCCTCTTCCTCCTCTTCTTCTTCTTCTTCTACTTCTTCCTGTCCTTCCGGTGTACTGTACTGAGCGCGGAAGACGGTGGGCGTGGCTTCAGTGTTGTGCCCGGGATTTGACATCAAGTCCCGGCGCACAGCCACAGTTGCGGGGCGGATGAAAGTGAGAGGCAGCACTGGTGGCCACCTGGTACCCCAAAGGATAATCATTTGGCAGGTGAACAGTGAGCAAAATCCATATTTGTTTTTCGGAGGTCTTTTTTGATTCAAAACTACCTTTGGGAGGTGTTCCCAAAATGGGGAAGTTCCCTGATGCCTTCTGGACTCACCTTTCATTATAGAAATTTTTAAAAATATGTTCCCCCAGTCAGAATGGTCAAAGCGGTGCAATCAGCATTAGTAGTAGAGCACTAGGCCTGGGCAGGCAGACGCTGGTAGATGGTAGGCACATGCAAGCCTCTGGAACAGGACTGAGTTTTCCCAATATTTTATATTATGATGCCTGGTTTTGTCACCAATATTTATTTATCAATTAAGAATAAAAGATGTTATGGCAGAAAGGTAATAAATATACAGTACATTTTCTGGCCTTAAATGAACTATTAATTAACTTGCAGTATCATAGGTAAGCAACGAGCATCAATCTCTGCCAAGCTGTCTGTCACTGTCACGGTCTCACACTCCAGCTTGTAATGGCGCCAAAATGTCTTGTAATGGCTGCTACATGTGACAACAAATTAACAAATCCAGTTGAATTTTTCGTCACTTTTGCAATTAGTTTTTGTTAGCTTCGTCGGACTTTGTTCTCGTTTTCATTGATTCGTTAAAAATAAAGTTGGTATGAAAAGGAATGCACAAGTCTAATAATAATATCCCCACACGCAGTGAGCACTCACTTCACATATTTTCTTCTATGACCGTCAACTAAAAACTCCATTGTCTCTTGGACCACTACCACTATATACATTTTTCTTTTATTACTTTAAAAATTGTATTCAATGAAAGTAAATGGCATTCTTTTACTGGAATTTTTACAGCTCTGATATCTTATTTTTGCAGTAATCCTCATCCCTGCAATATAAACCATATAAAAGGTTTGTTTTTCAAGAGAAAATTAAGAATATACAAAATGGAGCCTTTGTATTTAATAGTTAAGTAGTCTGCAATGTAAAACAATTTAAAGGCAGACTTAACATGATCATAATTAATTGTATTTATTTTAACATTTCCTAAACGTACTTCAAATAGACTATTAATGCTGGATCACATTTGACAGTACAGTACATATAATAGATAAAGAATTTAAGACAGGTTTGATAAACATATGTAAATAACATTTTACTCAACAGACCAGTCATTTTTCATAGCTAACCCTATGTTGCACAATTACAGGCACAAATGGCTTTTAGTGGAATGCTGGCTTATTTTATAATCTAGAGACTTTCATGCACGTTACTGAATTTTACATAATGTAGCTTTCATTAAATATATGACAAGTTAAACACTTATTATTATTATTATTATTACCTTTATAGAGTGCCATAATTCTATTTCAAAAGTGTAGAATCTCAAAAAAAAATTACAATAAACACCAGATGAACACAATCCATTAACGCTAAAATCTATGAATGCTCAGTTCATTTAAATCAGTGTTAACGCATAACATTTTAAAGTCATATAAAAACGAAATGAGTTAAACTACTTTACTTCACATAAACCTTACTGACCTCCATTTTGTAGATATTCCTGTTCTTGAATTTGTCGGTTTTAGGCTAAACTCTATAAATACGTAACATGTTTTTGTACTATGGAAAATAAGTAAAATTTCTATGTTATGTTGTCATACATGAAATTGTTGAAGGTAAAACTACATTAATACATACAATGGCATCCAAGCACGTAAACATATCTTGCCAAGATTTCTAAAAAAAAAGGCTACCAATCCCTAGCTAGGAAGTCTCTACCATGACCCGGAGTCTCAGGGAACAGTGTATGGGCATTCCCACTCAATCACTTCCATTCCACTCCAACCTACTAAATGCTGTCTGGCGCTAGCTCTGCCTCTTCAAGAAATCTCTCCCTCGTAAGGGAGCACTCCGCTAGCCTACTCCGGTTTGCTTCTTGTAACCAGAGTTTGCTTCTACCAATTTACAATTTGCCTGTAAAGAAAAAAACAGATCATTCTAATTTTTTCCACATAACCGCACAAACCTTCCATCCTGAGTACTTGAGGTCTGCTATCAGTTCAAAATGTCTGCTTCTTTAGACGTAAATGCAAATATGTTTTCATTTATTTTCTAGTATTAGTGGGAAGCTTACTTGCGTATTCGCTAAACACACTTCAATTAGAGAAATCTCATTGCACTTTTCCTGTGTAAAAGAAGTACATTCACGTTATAGAGGCAATGTCATGTGGGGCATATGGACAGTCATGTGTTCCTGAATATTCTTTTAAAAACAGGCTTTTCACGTCCTTTGGCCATTCCATGTTGAGGTTAAGATTACAAATTCATAGCTTACAGAGCAAAATATAGGTATCACCTTTTTTTCTGCACATTTTCTTTATTTCAGAGGCTAACACTGTACCAAGCTCCACTTGTTGAAAATCCATACTTAGTTGTCAGACATACATGTAGGAGAAAGGTGTGACTGTGTAATAGTAAGGAGTGGAGCCAATAGTAAATTAACATAAAGTCTTTGAAATTCCCATCAGTCTATACTGCGTGTAAATGATGATCAGTGGGAAATAATAAGTATGGCACTTAATCACAGCAAACAGTTATGGGCATTACTGACACCTTAAAATAGCAAAAAAGCCCTGTTCCATATAAACATATACCCGGATTTCAGCAAATCTACACTGAATAGTATTCCATACAGCACATGTCCCACTGTTACACCAATCGCTATATCTGCATCTAGATTACTTTTGATTAAATTACTCATTTGCTGGTATAAAATAAATACATATTATACATATTATTACTTGTTATAGTAGGAATAGTAGGAATTACTGATATATCAAACTAAACTAAGTAAAACAGAAGGTTAGGTAATTTTTCAGATGAGATCATGTTACACAGTGGGATCTACATTGTTTGTAATTAACGTGCCACTTTAAGGTAAGGCAGTCTGCCTTTATTCCACAGAAAAGCCTTAATGGAACCCTTTTGAATTCAACAAATACGCAAATAATATAGGAAAGAAGATGGGAGGGAGTGAAGCATTTGGGCATTTGTATTTTGCAGGTGAAGGATTTAAATGTGCTTACTGTGTGAAAAGCACCATTATGAGCAAATGCTTCTCATATTACCTTGACGGTGATAATAATAAGGAGCACAGAGCTGACACAGCTCCTTAGTATTACCATATTGGCTAATTTTATTAATTTCTACAAACTTAGAGGTACTATTTGCATGGGTGCAACAATATGATGTTCCCAAATGACAGATACTAATAGTAACTAACAATCTTTATAAAAATATTAATTCAAAAGAAAGGCTGTACCTATCTTATATATAGTGCTTACTACTTCAATTGAAATAGAAACATAGAATTTAACAGCAGATAAGAAAAGAAACAGGCCCATCTAGTCTGCCCATTTTTCCTGATGTAAAGGCTCAAAACTTAATTGGGCCTTGGTCTTAGATTCGGAGAGCCATTTATCACCCTATACAAGTTTATATTTGCTTACAGTATTAACCTCCGGTACTTCTGCTGTTAGACTGCTCCCTTTATCTACCACCCACTCAGTAAGGTAAATCCCTGGTAAGCAGTATGCATTTTGGTTTTGGCTGCCATGTGATGGACCTAGGACATGGCCCACGCAACCTACCTCCATGGCTACTGTCCTTATACTGGGCACTATGGCATCAAGCACGCTATGAAGGCTGTGCTAGCTGTAACTAGGATAGATTGTAACAGTTGAGATCTCTGTTCTCTCCAACCAGGCCATTACATGATAGCACATTAGGGAACATGATCATTAGGGAACATGATCATCCAAACGGCCTAGACTAGTATTCCACTTAGTTAAGGATACTATATTACAAAGGTAAATATTAAATCTAAAGTGACCATGCATAGATCTCCTTATTTTCTAGCAGCTCACTGTATGCCTCAGCTCCAGTTGTCACCGTAATGTGTATATATATTGTATAAAATGTTTAATTATGTAATTATATTCTTCCAAACTACGTTGGCACCTTTGGACTAGGTGTGTGGATGGGTTTTATCTTGACTGGATTTTTTCTTTGTTGGCTATCAATAGGTCACAATGTCACAGTAAGCACCTGGTCCTACCCATACCTCTAACTCTAGGTGTCCATTAATTTAAGATGTTGGGAAGTATGATTATGTACCTATATAAAACAATAAATCTGTGTCATGCCAGTAATAATAAAAGATTCCATAATTTGAAGAGTAGATTATATGGGTTAAGGTATAGTTTGGTGGTAGGTGTGGTGTGATTGCTGGGAAAAAGAGACAAAGAGGGACCAAATATGCCTTCAGGCCAATGGAGCTAAAAGCTTAGGATTTCATTGGCACATTTAGTTGAAAACCTCTATTTGTAATTCGTGAAGAAGGCTGTAGAAAAAGTATTTCATCCAAGGGCGCAGTATGTTTATCATTTAGAAGAAATGGTCCAGTTGGATATTTCTCTATATAAGGATGTACATTAAACCTACATGTATTTACTGTATATTGTTACAGACCTTCCAAATATGGAACTTGATTCAACAGAGCTCCTGTAATGCATATGCGACTGTCATTCTCATTATTACAGAAGTTTGTTAACGTATATTTATAAATGTATTTTACCGTATACTTTTTTATGTTTAATTGTCCATGACATTAATCAAATAAGTACATTTACTAAACTGTAATCATAATATTTAGTCTTTACTATTCAGAGGAATGTTTGTTTAAATTTTACTTCAGGACATCTTAAACTATTAAATGCCTGGTTAATTACACTATAAATAATAAAAATTCAGCCATGCTACATGGTATAATTAATTGTGCTGACAATATTAACTAACATTGCTTTTGTACATTTTTGGATGTGGAGTTTTTTTTTTTTAGTATTTGGACAAAAAACAGATCTGAAGTATGTGGCATAATATTTGCATTTACATGCAATTTACCCATCGGGGCAAATTTTCATTTTTCTTTCCGCTCAGTAAACTTTCAGATGTAAGTCATGCTGTTTAAAAAGTTACAAAAATATGAGGGTCGAAACCGAGTTACGTGGAAATAAAATATACCAATCAAATGTACTATCATGAATAACAAAAAAAACGAAAACACTTTTTTTCCCCCTCAGTTTTCAGGGAAGAATGTGTCTGTATCTTTGACCGACTGTTGACTTTTCCTTGCTGTTCAAGTGTGTATATTAAAACTACAAAGTGCCTGAAGGAGGGTATTTGAAGAATAGAGAGAGAACTGTATATATTATCTGTTTCAAACCCTGAGGGGAAGGAACATGGTTTCCTGTGCCACAGATTCCCAGTTTCTGTCTGCAAGCAGGTACACAAAGGTCCCTTTAATAGGCTTCAAATGAGCGGTGAGATGAAACATACCAACTGATGGTTAACAGATCTGTCCCAGGAGAATTGTCTCCTCATAACATGGCGTTTGTTTACAGTCTGTGAAGCTTTTAGCATTTTCAGGTCCATAAGAGGATTTGGCTAGTAGCCCTACTGTTGATTGTCATATTTCCCCAGTCAGGTATGTCATTTAGCACTCCTTCCCCCACCTCATCCGTTCATTAAGCCCTTTGTGCTCTTATCACTATGTGAGTTGGGAATTAGTGATGATATACAGCATTTGCATATAGCTTTATTTGCTCCAGGAAATAAACCATACAAAGCCGCAATTAAAAAAAAAACCTTTGTCAGATTTATGACGCAAGCAGTCAAAGGTAGATTTTAGATTAAAAATGGTAAAACATTAAATTATTGAAAATCATTCCTTATTATTGTTATACGTTTAAATGTTGGATCTACATTTTACACATTTAATGCCACGACTGAGCAAGGCTTAGTTTGGGCAACATTGTAGTAATGAAGATAGGAGGTAGTTATGACTTGGCTGGGCGGGGGAGGGCAGTAGGAAAATTGCCCAGGAGCCCAGGAGCAGATTAACAATAAGGCAAATTAGGCAAAGGACCCCAATTACTGCTTACTTGCTGCGGTGTCATTTATGGACAGCAAGTGATGTGGGAGCCCAGATGGGGACCACTGAATGCATAAGGCCCCTCTCCTGTAGCAGGGGTATTAGCAGGGAAAAAGACATAATCATTAATGGGCATCAGAGATGCTGTCTGATTCCTGTCATGTGATGGTATCTCCGGGTAAAAATCTCCTTCAGTAGCCACATGTTACAGTCAGTAAGTGTGGACGCTGCATGGCTTTTTGCTTGTTAGGAAAATATATAAGGATCCCCCAGCCATAGACATGCAGCTACAGGAAGAGAGATACTCTGCAGGAATAAGCTGGGGTCTGTGTTTATGGCAGTCAGTGTGTATGCAGGTATTTGGGAATACCCCTGTATGAAGGCATTGTGTTTTCTATTAAGTGTATGTTTGTATGCATGTGCATGATGGCTTTCTGTGTCTATGTAAATCAATGTAGCAACACAATTGCAAGCTTTCGTTACCAAGTTGTTAGGCCCCTTCCTCAGGCATTAATGAAGCCAACACAGACTTTTCTAAATACAAAAGCACAATTCCCACGTTAACAAAGACTTTAAACACGGAGGTATTGGGGAATTTGTTCAGCAGTAAATTAGCTGGACTAGCAGAGTTCCAATGGACAGATAAGGTTCAATCAAAGCATCCTTGGTCAGTTTACTCCCTGGTTTAACTTGCAACACAAGAAAAGAAGCAACTTCCATTGCATGTGTAAATATTTTTTACTGCCTTATCTGATGGGTACTTGGTTATGTGTCTGTAATTCTTTTTAGAGATTCCTGGTTTGCATGATACCCCCCCCTCCCCAGTTTTGTCTATGGCTCCCATCTTGTCAACTTAAATATGATTCCTGTGCATGATGCTAACCGAAGCTTTCCAATCTGAGGCTGTATTGTGCTTTATCAATCATACCTTACCACCTTGCAGCTCACTACCTCACACCACATACCCTTATCTTAATTGAACTGGGACTATTCATGTAACACCTTTTTCATGACCTTACTGCAGTCATGCCTCTGAAAGTAGGCACTTACCCTCCTGACCACCCGGAAAGCTCATCCCCCCCTAAACACATAGAGATTGGTTAACTGAGATTGACAGCTTTCAAAATCCAAGTATACTTTTCATTAAATCTTTTTTTTTGTTTTAGTCATCCTAACATTGTGGAGTAATTCAATATCCAGCCATCCCAGCTATATTGGAACTTAAAACAGGGATCTGCCAACTACATCAGTTTGTTTTAATTGTGCCACTTTGAAAGGTATATTGGTTGAATAATGGATATTAAAATACACAGGTAATTGTAACATAGAGTGATATACTTTATTTAAACATCTAAACATTAAAGCAATATGCCTAAAAATGTACAGTTTATACAGAATGAATACAAAGACATACACTTAGTTACATTAGAAATAAAAGATACTCATGATCTTAACAACATACAATTACCAGAAATACACCTTCTGGCCCCAGGAGACTTCGCGGTTATCTTGGCCCTGGGTAACTAACCCCATCATCAGTAACCATCATCATCAGTACAAACTTTATTGTGATGTAGTCTGTATGACATATGTACATATCCATTACAAAACACAATACAGGTGATCTTCTATTCATTGAACAAAGATGTCAAGAGACATAGCGATCTTCCAAAAAAAGATGCCATGCCAAGCATTGTTTAAATGATTATTACTACCAAATTAAATTGCATTTTGCAAAATAAAGTAAGTGTACACATTAATTCGCTAAAGCATGTATGAAACTAATATATACATGCAGATCAGCCGTGTCCATACACCTTGGCCAGTCACTTGGTAATGGAATTTAAAGTGGAGACCAAGTTATGTCAACCAGTTTGTTTAAGGCAAACAACTACTTGCAGTGAAGAGAAACCCATAACTAATTAACACCAGGCAGGTGGTCTCGATGGAAAATGTACATTTCATTTTAAAACTACTGTAAATCCTCTGCGAGAACAAAGTTTGGCAGGGAATACTGTAACTGAACACAACTCAGAAGCAGCCAAGCCATGTGAGAGCCAGCATTACTTACAATACGATGCCGATGCCAACATTTTGTAAAATTATGAAACTAAGTGCTATATCAGTGCTGTCTTTTTATGTGGTTGAAGTGTACTTTACGATTTATATTCTGGTGAGTCGGATTGAGTTAAAACAATGACCATAGAACAAAACCTTGTTTTTCACACCCTACGATAATATGACTATAATTACAAGATATTCAAAAGGTCAAAGAAGTACCATTAATTCCATGGGATCAACAGCATATTTTGGCAAGGTGGCTGCTCCTGCCCAGCATTACCGGAGGTACATTTTTCTACTGGACTATTGGGCTCCTGGTGTGCCGGTGCTGAATGAGTATCAGAGATCTCCTTTGTAACCTACCCATTTACACTAACGAGGTCTCTGCGTGATCAGCACAGCAGCATTTCTTCCCTGGTGTGGTCTTCTAAAGCAGATGAGATATAAGTTCAGAACCAGAATCCCCATAAATACACCACTGTATATGACTGTATATGTTTTACTGATGAGATCTTTTTATGCTTGGCATATATTTTTGGATTCTGTAGTATACTGGAAACAGATTTCATCAACATGAAAAAGTCATACAATTTAAGAAGCATTTTAGATACTTAGGCCTGTGCAATACTGTCACCCACAGACATGTGGACAATCCAATTTTGTCCAAGATTATTATATTTTAACCTTTCAACCGATGCAGAGGAAGCAGCCTTGTTTTTATAAAATTCATATTATTACATTTTAAAGACTACTCTAGTTTTAAGCTGATATGATTGAAAATATTTGCCTACATAACTTGCAAAGACGATTTGTATTAGCACTCATCAGTGAGGTTTGCTGTTCATTGCTCTGGAGGTAAAATTAATAAAGTTAAGGTTTATTGCATTGCCAATTGCTATTACTTTATTAGGATTTCATTTTTTCAGGAAACTTACCAAGATTACATTTAAATTGTTTTTATGTAACAGGTAATTTCTTTCCTTCATATTTAAGTGGCCCTGGAGAGTTTCAGAATTAAAAAGAAATAACTTTTTATAAGGAACACTTATGCTTCAAGGATGAAAAACAGGTGACCTATTAAGCTGTACAGGCAAACGTCTGGAGTGCCTGTTTCAGAATACCAATTTCATCCCTTTAATATGTTTCAATTAAAATGAACTTGTCAAATATGAATGTTGAGTATTTTATTTGGCTCACTTATTATTAATTGAAATATTTAGGGTTACATTGCTTGTTTTTGTTTACTACGGTTGGATTGTTTCTAGAATTAGAGGACAAATGACAATCTTTTGCAGGGCTATTATCCTAGGATCATACATCCCAAGTGTCCCAATTATAGCAGGACGGTCATATCTTTCAGGCACTTTTCCGCTGTCCTGTTCCGCTTTTCTACTATACAGCTCTGACTTCCGTTGATCTGCCCAGTTTGTTGCAAAGTCAATGGATGTCAAGGCTAATGCTGTATGGTTGCTCTTCGATTAAGGTGGGCAAGGTGATCACGCATATGACCCCCCTACTCCCACATCTGCCACGCCCATTTATGCCTCTGACCCCTCACTAGCTCTAAGCATGACCCCAACACAATTGTCCTGATTTGAACACCTGAATTGTTGGGGTTACAAAGGAGTCACAGTTCACAATTAGAAGTTGTAATAAAAGTGGCTTCCCCTCAACTACTCTGTTTCCTTTTTTTACAGAAATAATATTGCATAAAATTTGGTGTTTTAACCCCTCCAGTGCCCTATAGATTTACATGTACGTCCTAAAAAGCCCTTCAAGACATAAAAGTACGTCCTGACTTTCTTGCAGCGCTACACAGGACATCAGGCTGTCTTTTGACAGCCTGGACTCCCCCTGTCAGCATCGCTGGCCTCTTGCTGACTGATCATTTGTATCTGCCACGGGTACGAGCGCCTGTAATCTGCTACATGAAGAATACTGATCACACAATGGGGAATTCCCTTCTGGAAAACGTCACTGCTGATGTCAACCGGAAGCTCATCTGAGGTGACTGCTGGCATATCCAATCGCTTCCTACACTAGCTGCAATACCCAAAGCAACACTTGCTTGGTGATCACAGTGTGATCAGTACAGGGAAGAGAGTGAGAAATAATGTTTCTCCCTCTTCCCACAAGTTTAAAAAAAGTGTTATTTTCATTTCTTTAAAAAAAACACTAAAAATTATAAGATATATACATTTTAAAAAAAATAACATGAACTAAGTGATATCATTGTGACAACACTGGCATGATAACATGTTTGAGAGGTCCCTAGATGGATCTCTATCCATATTGCACTGATAACAAAAATATAAATACAACAAAAAATAATTAAAATAAAACAAACTTTACATCCCATTGTACTAGTTCTCTAAAAAGCATAATCCCCGCCCCCGATCACTACCCCCAAACCCGTTAAGCCATAAGTATTAAAAATATTACCCTATAGGGTACGTGTAAGAGATCGATGTGGCCCTCTAGACCAAAAAAATATGTATGTGGGGTGTGCCTGTAATCAGGGGATGCTGCAGAACATAAATTTGGTCATTATTCAAAAGGGGCACCGAAAGTATAGAAGAAATTAAACTAAAAGAAAGTAAACTTTTAAAATATATATATATTATTTATTTATAGTGGCACTCACAATTATCATTTTTTGCATGTTTCTTTGGTTTCACATGCAAGCCCTAAAAAGGATATGTATGTTGTGCGGCTATATCAACCAATGAAAAGGTAAATCTGAATTAAACCCACATATAGTAAAAATGGCAAGATGGCTCAGAGATTTAAGGGTTCGCATAGCCTATTTGTTATACAAACCGTCCAATGTTATTTAAGAACTGGATTCGTTAAAGAGAATAGAAAAGCTGAACATTCTTGTTTCGGTGAAACTACAATGAATATAAGGTTAGAGCATGTGCCTGCCATGTGTTTATGTCATGTTTCTAGCAGGCATTAAAGGATTTAGTGTCTGCAGTAATAGAAGTATATTGGTAAAACATATAGGTTTACAAGCAAACACAAAAAGGCCTTTATTGCCCATCACTATAGAATGTTTTTATGCTTGTATTATGTTCAGTGTCATCAACATGAACACATGAAGTTCAGGTTTCATTTGAACAACAGCTTTGCATGATGAACCAGATAATCGGGTTTTCTGTGACCATAATTGCTAAGATTTGAAAAAATATCCAGGGACACTTTGTAGCACAAATATCAATTACTCACTTGCAAATTACCCCACCCAATGACCCAAAAGCTCAGCCCACTCTGCCAAACCTACATAATTAGCATAATTTTGTTCCGCTTAGTTATTATGGCGCAGATTATATCACCAAGTTCCTACCAGCACTACCTAACATCCTTGGTAGGCAGTAGATACATAGATACAGCATCTATGTATCTACAGCAAATTGTATCCATTTTAGGTGGGTTGGGTATCAGTGGTGACACTGTCAGTATAAGTACAAAAATAGTCCGACCTTGTGCAGAGAACGTGAGACAGTGTGAGAGAGTGAATGAGGGTGCGTCACAATGAATTTACTTTTAAATGGAAAAAGCTCTGTGACCACTTGTCCTGCTTGTCCGCCCTTTTAATGTAAATGGATGATTTCTTACACTCAATCCCTGCATGCTTTGTCTGACTGATTCAGCATGCAAGAAGTGACATCACATCCGCGTCCTGCACGCTGGATCTACCTGAACACAGCACGGAGGATGAAAGTGGTGTAGGCTAGGACATAAGCTGTTTGGTGGTAAATATAGCACAGATAGGCTGATTGGGGGCAACAATGGCACAGACAGGCTCTTTGGGGGCTCTAACAAGCCATTTGGTAGCAATCATTGCATCGACAAGCTGGGGGCACAGACAAGCTGTTTGGTGACAAAGATGGCACAGACAAGCTGTTTGGGGGCACTAACAAGCTGTTTGTGGACAACGATCGCAAAGATAAGTTGTTTGAGGCAGTGACATGCTGTTTAGGGACAAAGATGGCGCTGACAAGCTGTTTGGGTGACTGACATGCTGTTTGGTGGCAAAGATGGCACAGGCAGGCTGCGTGGCGGTACTGACATGCTGTTTGGTGGCAAATATGGCACAGACAAGCTGTTTTGGGGTACCGACAAGGTGTTTAGAGACATAATGGCACCGGCAAGCTGTTCATAGGGAAAAGATGGCACAGGCAAATATGGCATTGGCAGGATGCTTGAGGGAACTGACAAGCTATTTGGGGACAAACATGGTGCCGGCATCTTGTATTGGGGTTTAGATGGCACTAATAAGCTGTTTCAGACGCCAGGGGAAGAATGGTCAAAGAAGTGTAGCAGCAGTTGTAGTACAGCACTGGGCCCAAGCAGATAATAGACACATGCAGCCCTGTGTGATAATTAAAAATGAACTTGTCCACAAAATACAGGTTTGGCTAGTAGCACAAATGGGCAACTGTCTTAATCAACTAAACTCTACAGGAGGGAAAATGTCTGCTGCAGTCCCTGTGATACACTACAGTAGTCACTACAGCTTTACCAATCCACTCCATAAAAGAACATTTTCTGCACTAAAATAAACTGTAAATTAACTTGCAGTATAGTATGTGAGCAATGAACATCAATCTCTCCTGAGCTGTTTTGGCTACTTCTACCGATCAGTCATTCATATGTACCCTCGCTACACACAGTCCCTCCCACTTTACTTCATCAATGAGCTCCAAAACTACTTGTAATGGCGCCAAAATAGCTTGTAATGGCGGCAGCTACAGTGGCGATAAATGAAGGCATCATGACAAATTTTTGTCAGTTTCGTCGGAGATCGCCCCCGTTATTGATATTTCGTACACAAAACAGGCAATTGTTGTTAAAAAATTATTTGCACAATTAGACTAGTTACACCGCTGATCTCACATTTTCTTTGACTTACACTCTCTCACACTCTCATTCACACTCTCTCACTATCGCCATACCTTCTCTGCTGACCACTTTCAGGCAGACTGAATGAGGGGGTTGAACGAGAGGTTAGAGTCAAGGATGACACCAAGAACAGCAAGCATGAGGGGATGAGGAGAGGGTTGCACCATTGACATTAAGGGAAACTGATGAGGGAATATTAGCACTGGAGGGAGAAAAGATGAGGTTTGGAGACATCCAGGTAGAAACAAGAACAGCAAGCATGAGGGGATGAGGAGAGGGTTGCACCATTGACATTAAGGGAAACTGATGAGGGAATATTAGCACTGGAGGGAGAAAAGATGAGGTTTGGAGACATCCAGGTAGAAACAGATGCAAGGCACTTAGTTACATGATCTAAGACAGAGGGAAAGAGATCAGGAGAGGATAGATAAATCCGGCTGTCATTAGCATACAGGTGGTATTGAAAGCCAAAGGATGAGATAAGTTTGCCCAGTGAGGTAGTATAAAGAGCGAACACAAGGGCTCCTAGAACTGAGCCTTGGGAGCATGGGGGAGGGAGGGAAGTGTTATTGGAGACAGAGAAGATGGAGGTATGATCAGAGAGGTAGGATGAGAACCAAGACAGAACAGTGTCATGGTGACTAAGATCATAAAGTCTTTGAAGGGGAAGAGGGTGGTCCACACTGTCAAAAGCAGCAGAAAGGTCCAGTAGGATTAGCACAAAGTTTTTTTTTACTCCAGTACAATGTATATGCTAATGATATTTTGATCTACTTTTTCACTCCTGATCTTTTTCTTCTAAATTGCCTCCCAAAACATTCTGGATGGTTTCCCACAACCTAAAGCTCCATATCTAAATTTTTCCAGATCACCTCTACTGGACTAATTTCCATATTTTCATCTGTTACCCCAGTATGCCCGTCTCTCCATTGGCTGCCCATTCCCTACGGAAAATAAATTAAATTCCTGTCCTTTTCCTGCCTGCAGAGGCTCAGCACTTCAATGGTGAGGTGAGTTTATTTCACACAGGCAACATTTCGACACAGAGGTCTTTCTCCATATATTTGAGGGACTGGTGGTACCCTGGCTCGTGCACCACCCCATAACTGAGTGCCGTATTCTCCCCTTTCGTTTTTGTTTATGCCTTTCCTGCTTAACATTTAACAATGCTCCATTCAGACAACTGGCTTCAATTATCTCTAGCAATGTCACTGATTCTCAAGGGCCTTCTTTTCTGTATATACCAGCATGTTAAAACTGTTAGTGTTAATTTTGTATTCTCTCTTTTGTAATAGTGCTACAGTATCTATTGATACTCTATAAATAAAATCTAATAATAATGAACCTTACATAACATAACACATGCCATGCTGTACTCACAATACAATGAGTGTTGGTGTTCTTAGAAGTTAATGTTTATGTAAATATTTCTAAGCCATTGGATCTATCCAACACATAATCTTATTTAAAAAGGAGTAGTAATTCAGGTAAATTAGGGGATTTTATATGTAATTAGTAATTAGCCAGTAATTAGTTTGCACTTATATTGTTTAATCAATGTCCTTTTCTTTAAGGGTATCCATCCCCATCAACAAACTATACCTATTTTAATCACCAGACACAATTGTTAATTTTGTGGAAGATATCTAAGCAAAATTAGAAAGGTGCAGTTTTATTTGTTTGCCATATACTTTAGAAGAGGTTGGTGGGGAAATGCATGCATGAAAAGTGGTAGAATGAGTCTTCTAGAAGAGCATGCCTTTCAGTAATGCATAATATATATATATCTTTATTTAATTTTCCAAAAAAAAAAATACAAAATCCACAGCTCGAAATATGTCTAAGATAACAAAATAACAAAAGAAGTTTCCCATTACAAAAATCAGAGTGAGATTGGCACCCTTTGTGTATGCCTGGTGCATAATTCTGGCTCAGGGTAGGCTGTAGAACACAAAATGTTATTGTACTTTTATTTTGTTCTTACAACAATAAGTATTTGTAACATTTTAATTGTTTTTGAGCTTTTAATTTATTTTTTATATTACCGTGTTATTTTTGATTGGGGAGTTAGAGTGGTGGGGGGCATTTGTGATGGCAGAAAACAGGTTTACCTAACAGCATGCCAGCCATCTGATCTCATAGTAGATCCGCTGGCAGCATGCTGTCACTTTAAACCTCCTACCCACGCCGTCTCTATTGGCTACTCACTTCATGGACTGACCTCTGCCTAAAGGTTGTGAAGCAACATACATTTTTTATAGCTTTCTCTTCAATGTATACAGCAGCTTTCCTTTTTAAAGGTAGTTTCAAATATAACAATAAAACTGCAAGACTTCCTCCGGAACCCATAAGGATGGTTGCCTGCAGTACGCTACACAAAATGTTTACTCTATGGTCTCTTGTAGCTATAAGGGAATGTGGACCCTATAGTGCCAAAATGTATAAGAAATATGGTTAAGGGGTTAAAAAATGCCTTCTGACTTACAATGGGCTATGTCCCATTAAGTATCTATAAACATATTTTTGAGCCTATTATTGGGCATATACAACAATGTGATCACTCCTTTGGCTCACAAGTTACTTTCCTTCTTTAGACCCACTATACAAAGGCATGGCTTTACTTCATAAGTGTATTTGTCCTATAACATTGCTTCAACTGGGGAGGCTTCTCCCACAGCAGTTAATGGTCTCCTATGAAGGCATTAAGGGGATATGAATTCATTTTGGTAGTAGATTATTTTTTACAACCTGTTGAACACAGTGTTTCTTGTGTCTGCCCACATCTGACTGATGGATAATTAAGTGCAATGTGAAATCTTGGTCCTGCCTTTATTGTTTCTTTTGGCACAGCTACAAAATCCAGGCTAACCAGCACACAGAACATTTCCTTAAGTCACATCATAAAGCTTTACCATTACACAGGCTTTTACATTAATCATGGTGAGGTGTGACTATAATATGAGTAACGTACCTGTTTCTACATCAGTGTCACCCTCCTGAGATCTGTGTTGTAGACATTATCTCTATTAGGGTGACACAATGACACTCATTAAAAAAATGTTATTGCAACCAGACTTGACATATCTACATCTATTAGCTCAGAGATCTGGAACGATTTAGAAGCTGGCCATGATAACGGCCACAGCTAGAACCACAGCTATGTTCAGGTTAATATCGACAACTAAATATCACTAGAAAAAACTACATCATGCAAATGTCCATGTACTGCAAGAAGAAAATAATAAATAATAACTATTTAGTTTTACAATGTTTTATTTGCAACAGGTTATTTGTACCGTATATTTAAACATGTCTCTAATATCGTGACAAGCAGTTCCATACTATATTTAAACTTTATTACCTTCAAGTGGCCTTTAAGCTATATGCACTTGCTGGGTTTGGTATCCAATATAGTATATTTAGAACTGCAATTCATTTTTTGCTGAAAATTGATACATTGAATCACTTACTGTACAATCTAAACCAGAAGGTTATCTAATGGTTTACACGGGATGAGATAGAGATTATTATCATATGAAAAAAATGTACGGTAATAAGGACCCTTTTAGTATAGATTAATGTGGTGCGCCCACACCCTGGTATGATTGCCTCCAGCCTATTTGTATTAATGCCCCCAGCAAGCCCCTCCCTTGATTTCAAAATTACAGCTGAACTGGCAGTTTCGTTATTATTAGACCCTGCTGCCGATATATATTTATAAATATTGGATCCTGCTGCTGATATATATAAATATTAGCCCCATTTGCCCATTTGTGATCTCAGCACTGAAGGTATATATATCAAATAAACAGAATCAGACATACAAATCCTGTATTTGCAGGTATAGAATAACAATATATAAAACATAGCATTGCAGGTATAGATCAAATAAATACATGGAAACAGCATTGCAGGTATTAATCAACTGAACAAGACATACAAACCCTGTATTTGCAGGTATACATAAATAATGTATGGAAACATAGCATAGCACAAATGGATCTACAGAATAACACAAACCCAGCTTTACAGGTATAGATCAATTGGAATTCACATAAAAACACAACATTAAAGGTATATTTAAAACCCCCTAAATTACAGGCATAGATCACAGGTTGCACACCCCAAAGTCAGCCCTGGTGTCCACATAGAACCTGGCCAGCACCCAGATAACACAAATAAAATTTGCCATCTTTGTCCCCAAATAGCCCAGCACACGTCAACTTTGTCCCCAAACAGCCTGGCCAGTGTCATCTTTGTCCCATATTGTCACATCCTACCAAGGCTGCGGAGCTGCATATCTCGCTCTTGTTTCAATTTCTCTGTTTTGCTTCAATCCATTCCTGGATTTCCTTTTGCACTGTTCTGCTCTCCCATTCCTTGCTTCTGCTTCAGCTCTTTGCTTTTGCTTTGTATCCTTTATAAGTTGTATCCCCGGCAGCGGGGTGTCCTGTCCTGTATCCCCGGCAGCGGGGTGTCCTGTCTTGTATCCCCGGCAGCGGGGTGTCCTCTCTTGTCTGTTGGATATCCTTGCCAAGTCTGCGGGATCCATAGTTGGGCCTGTGATAGAGCCTTTATTGCCTTCACTAGCGTTTCTGAACCTTATTTGCCTTTTCGTTGCCTGAACTCTGCTTGAACCTGACCAACCGTTGTTTGCCGCCTGCCTTTACCTGAACTCAGCTTGTACCTGACTATCCGTTGTTTGCTGCCTGCCCTGACCTCTGCTCGTGACCCTGACTATCCGATTGTCTGCTCCTCGTACCATCTGTTTGCTCCTACATTGCTCGTCATCAGCGCTTGGGGCGCCTTTCCTTGTACTGCAGCGTGGATCCACAGCCTGAACCACCGTTAGTGACACATATACACCCCGACTGTGCCATCTTGGTCCCCAAGGCTCAAACATCCTGATAGTGCCATCTTTACCCTTCCACAATTATACATCTATGATACACACATACTCATTAACTCATGCTCTCCCTCATTCAGACAATTCATCAACAGATGAACTCATGCTCTCCCTCATTCAGACTATTCATCCACATATTAACTCATGCTCTTCATGCTCTCTCAGACAATTGCACTCCACATATTAACTATGCTCTCCTCAAGACAATGTCACTCCACATATTTATATTCATCTCTTCCTCAGATTTCTAATCCCATATTAACTATGCTCTCCCTCAGCAATTCACTCCACATATCAACTCAAATGCTTGGTCCCTCAGACAATTCCTCCTACATATTAACTTCATGCTCTCCCTCATTACAATCATCCACATGATAACCGCATTTGGCTCTCCCTCAATAAATCCATCCACATCTAATACGCTATTGCTCTTCCCTCATTCAAATTGATTACATTATCTAACTCATGTTCTCCCTCACTTCAGACAATTCATCACATATTAACTACGCTCTCCCGTATTTAATTTATTTAACTATAGGTAACTCCTATGCCTACCTCATTCAACTATTCATCCACATATTAACTCATGCTCTACCTCATTCAGACAATTCATCCACATATTAACTCATGCTCTCCCTCATTCAGACAATTCATTCACACATTAATGAATACTCTCACTCATTCACACAATGCATCCACACATTAATTCATACTCACTCATTAACACTTTACTTATTTAAATATTCTTACTACCCTCTTTCTCACTATGTACCCCCTCTCCCTCCCTTATCACTTTCTACCCCGGGAGAACGAGGATTCTGTATTCCTTCTCTCCTGTGGCGCGAGGTGCTTCACTGCTGAACGCTGGATATGAAGTCATATACCGGCGCTCAGTATGAAACGCCGGCACCGCGGCGGAGGTAGAGGCCTCGTGGAGGAGAGTGAGGGGGCCGAGCGGTTGCTAGGCACCCCTCTCTCCCCCGCGTCCAAAAGTAAAAAAAAAAGCGTTTCAGGCTGCCCAGGACAATCCGCTGGGTGGTTCAATTCGGCGGGGGGGCAACAAGGGGTGTCAAGGAATAACTAGGGGGGCAATTGCCCCCCTGTAGCGACGCCACTGAATACATGCCATCTTCTTAACCGTTTTTCAAACAAAATATGTTAATTTGGTGTTTCAAAGTACCGGCTTCCCTGTTGAGCTATGCAATAAGTTAGTCAGCGTCTGCAAACATCATTATTTTTGAATACGTTTCAAAGTACAACAGGATTCCATCCATTCCTACCTCTACAGTGGGTTTGGAAATGCTTTCTTCCTTCGCCAGTCTAAAGTTACATGTTGGATGGCCTTATACTCTGATCACCTCATAAAAGGGGGGAAACATAAATACTTTCATGTGTTATTCAGATGCGCAGTCTCCAAAGTCCCATTCTTGTATATGTCTAAGAAAAGAAAATCCCTTATGATGTACCAAACCTTCACTATAACAGTAGCTGAGTTTATAATTTATTTTATCCTGGAAAGCCATTGTTATTTCTGGCTATGAACGTCCATCTTTTCATAATTCCAGATAGCAGCCCACTGCTTTTAATGAATATGATGTCAGGCATCCCTTGCTTCTAAAGAAATCCATCTGGAAACAGCAGACAATACTTTCTTTGCGATGACAGCATAATATATTTCCTGCTTACCAATGTAAATGGCTACAGGAACTATCAAAAGCTCTGTCTGTGAAGAATGGCTACTTTTTATAGCCTACCAATGCATTGTGTCTGAAATGTTTTTCAAAGACAATATTTAATATGATAGCATGATACTTAATATTTCTTAAAGATATTTGCAGTGAGGAAAACTAACCAAAGTAACATCAACAATGTCTGAATTAATGGACGCTTTTTCTGACCAAAAGCAAAACATTACTAAAGAAGTGTTTTATTTGTACAAAACAATGGATTCAACTTCCTCCTGCTGCAAGGGGTTTGTTCCGAGGGCACTTCCTGTCTGGAGGTGCAGGTGAGTGAATGAGGGCAGAATAGGTATTATTAATGTGCTTGAACACACCTGTTAATTCTCTCACAGGATGGAAGTTCTAGTATACAGAACATCATCACTTCCTTTTTAATTAAATTCATAAATAATATTCAATATAAAACTACATGTCTGTCGTTTTCTTTTTATGAGGAAAGGCATTTAACAATGCAAGGGGGCCAGTGACTGATTCCTGCACTTTAGCAGCATAAAATTAGTTAGATATTTAATTTTATAGGGGATGTACTGTCTAGAACAGATACAACATAAAGGCAAATATGACTTTAACATGCAGACTGTAATTAAGGCTGAATATAAATTTCACAAATAAACTTTCAGTACCAAATGGTGGTTTCTAATACTCAGCTCAAAAATACCTGCAACAATAGTAAAGTAAAATGGGAGACACATGATTGGGCTTTAAACCTGCCTCATAAGCTCATCAGCGCTATGGAATTTGATGGCGCTATATAAAACAATAAATAATGATAATAATTAGCCTCAAGTGTGGTGATTGGCATGCCAAGTAAACCAATGTGAACAAAATGCCTATTGGCATTAGGTACCGTGAGTGAGTAAATGGCTCAGGAGTGAAAGAACTGGTTAGAGTCTTTACACAAGAAGAACAGGCAGACTAGGTGGGTCAAATGGTTCTTATGTGCTGTGAAATTATATACTTGTGTGTTTCTGAGCACAAATGCATGGGTACTCCAAATCAAATCCTTGAAACCTGTGTAAGGACCCTTGTTGCTGCCAGTGAAGAGGTTTACGTTCTAAACTGAGGTTTACAAGGAATGTTGTATTCAACTGCAATAGAGTACTCAATATTATTGAATATCTTAACAGTAGTTATGTTAAATAGAGCTCTAATGAAGTAAAGTGTACTAAAGTACCATGGCTATTACGTTCTTTGATTAAAGTAACCCATGTAGCTCATCTGACATTTTTATATCCCAACCCTCCTTTACCTTCATTCAAAATCGCTTTAATTAGTTTGAACTTTGCTTACTGTATATTTGTGTACTTAACATTCTTGTAACAGGGTTTAGTTTTCATACAAGCATATGCACGGTTTATTTATAAGATGCAGCCCTCATAAATATTAACAGGTCAGGGGACTGCACAGTCCGACAACAATTTATAGGGTTGCATCATGGCAAATGTAACAAACAACTTCATCCAGGATGATAAATAAGATCCAACTGTTATGCAATGAGGTTTCACTTTCCAGCATACATTCCAGTAATTCCAGTTTCCCTCAATAGCACAGAAGGATACTGCAATGACACCGGTGTGCCTAATAAACTAACGAATACGCCTGTATTTTTTATTTGCTAATGGGAGATGTTCTGTATAGAGTTTGAAGAGGTACAGTGCAGTGAGGAGTGACCTTACACTAGAATACCACAGATTCCTACAGGAACATCTCCAGGGAGAAAAGGACTATAAGGGGGATGTGTCAGTGGCAGCTACAGCAGACGTGAAAGGGATCATTCATAAACAAGTACACTTTCTGCCAAATTTCTATCTCGGGCAAGAAAGCAAACAGTAAGAAGCCAAACCATTAGTGACATTTCTGGGGAAAAAAGTTTATTAAGTCTTATTGTTGAATAAAAATATAATATGTTGGAAGCACGTCTGTTACTTTTTCTTTCCCAGATGACAGAGAATTATTTGGGTGTTTTAGCAAAAAACAAGAGATTGCTTCATCTTATGGTGCTCAAATTGTTATATCCTTAATTGTGTGCACAGTATGGTTGTCTTTTCAAAAGTGCATTGATTTCTGTCTATGCCTGGTATTTCTGTAGAACAGAACAGTTCAGTCAAATCAGTTACTAAATAATAATAAAGATGAGGCGACTGTAACAGAATACCGTTGTGCTTCTGGATATATAGACATGTTTCAAGTAAGACCTTTTTAAGATGCTAAGAAGTAAAGGATCTGACTGGGTTGGCCACTGTCTGGGTTGCTTTCTTCATATTTGTGATTGTTGGATTTCATTAAGCCCAGGAACATACTGTTTGCAAGACTTGCATTGTTGTACATTTCCAAAAGTAATATTAATTTAGAATCTTACATTTGTGCTGGGTCTCCAAGTTTCTGATGCGGGTACTGATGACTGATTTGGCTGTGTCTATGAAAAAACTGATGCCCACGGGGGGGCCAGCATGGGCTATAGTGGGCCTTGACTGTGTTGTGCGGAGGAAGGGGTTAGGCTTTTTGGCGGGAATTTTGGGGGTAGGAGTTTGGGGGTAGATTATATAAGTGGTTGCTTTCCCGGGCTCAGGAACCATTTTTTGTGGTTAGCTTACCTGGTTGCGTGTACCACCCTCCCTCCCTTTTTTCTTTTGTTTGTAGGTTTGTGTCGTTTGTCACAGTCTGTGGGGCGGCAGCTTGCCAGGTATCCAGGGGGTTAATGTGGTGGTAAGTGAATGGTTGGTAACATCTGGTGGGAGGTTCTTGGCTGTCAGTGCTGGGAACCTCAGGTCAGGGTGGGGGCATCTGGGTATGTCCCTTCCTTAAGTGGTATTTGGTTATGGTACCTGGATTACTTGGCAAGCTTGGTGTGTTCATTGTGTTTATTGTATATATTTACATGTTTGAGTCATTGTCCTTGTTAACGCACCTATGTTTATTGTTTCAGGTTTTGGCGTGACAATGACTCTAATAAATAAATTGGCTGTGGCCTTTTCTCATCCATATTTATGGTGTGGTGTCATTATTGGGGGGTTTGAATGGGGTGTTAAGCCTAGCCCGGAGAATCGAAGCTACAACAGTCATGACTTACTGTAGTATATTCAGCTACTTATATGGCATATCTTAATTCTCAAACCCATCTTGTTTATCCTTTCTCATATCAAATTTCCATCACTAGTTTAAATGTTGTTTCCGTGATCTCAAGATGACATTTTGTCAACAACTGTTCGCCTAACAATTCGGTTTAATTTTGTATGCAAGATAAATATTGTATAGACTCATACTCGATATGTTAAAAATATAATCTAAATTTGATGTATGAATTACCGAATCCTCAAACTGAGGCAGTTATGATATCAGAACGAGCAACATTCAAGACTGTTCTATATATTGTATTGTTTGCAACATTAAAGTATATGTGTGCCATTTCCTGTTCCCACATCCATAGTTAAAAGGAAGTGTTATAAAAGAAATAATACTTAATATTTCCTGGACAGAGGTAACTGAACGTTGAGTTATGTAATACTTTGGCTGATGTAATAATGCACTATATTGCTGTTCATTTTCATTTGCAAATCGGCAGGTGAAGAAGAGATGCCATGATATCTAGTTGAAATGCCGGGCACTGAAGCGATCTTCAACACATTGCTCCTAAAAATAATTTACAGTCAACACTGGTCAATGGAAGGGAAATGTAGCATGTTTCAGACCATAGGTTTTTAAATTAAAACAATACACAACAGTCTATAAATTAATTTTGTGGCAAGAGTAGTAAACTGCACATCATAAATCACAATGACACTTTTTAATAGGAATATTAATATACCCTCACAGCCTACAAATTCTTGATGCAAACAAATTTTATTTTTAAATTTAAAAACACACACTGACCCGCACATACTGCAGAAATAAGAAATGCAGATGTGGAGGTTCTTGGCAAATACGTGTACTATGGAAATGACCCATACATACAACCCCCCCCGTACCCCTCAAGGAATTGGACGCAGGAAAATTAAATATTATTCAATAATGGACGAGTATTCTCTAAGTTTTATTCCCTAGGAGCAATATTCACTAGAAATATAAAACTATATAATAAAAAAATATAAAACTTTTATAAATGTATTATAAGTCCACAGGTGGCCTTGAAACCTTTTTACACTTACCAACCAAATGACCATTTGCAAAAGCATAACATCTTATCAACAAATAGAAACTATTTAAAGACCTCTACTGTATACTTACAAGCCAATAGTTTTTCCTCTCACATCAACTCTCAAAACATATCTATACCAGAATATATAACGTTTCAGAACAAAAAATATCTAATTAATCAACAAGACCTCCAAGAACACTTCCACTATTATGTGTCAATAGAACCCTTGAGTACATTAACTTGATATTTCTATCTTAAGAGCCATCAGATGTATCAGCAGCCCATCTCAGAACACATAATCCCAGACCTACCATTTGTGTATATCACTGTTTTTACGGCATGGTCCTACACTATACTTAGCAGCCACAGTACACATGACCTCTTACCAGTTCATTCGGTATACAGAAAATTCTAGGTTGACCCGTAGGCTTGTGCCTTGGGCACTTAAAGGTGGAGTCCCATGGCAAAACATCTTTTTCTCCTTTAGCATAACATACAATGCTGCATAAAGTACAGTACAGAGAACAGAAAATGTCCCTCATATTTACTGCACTGCCCTTGGGGTTGGGAGACATGGATGGAGATTTTTCTTCTGTAATGGCACACGAGAGCTAAAACTAGACACACCCTAGGACAGGCTATGAAGCAGCCGTTTCAGGGTATAGTACAATGGGCTAACATAACAGAGATAGAACACATACAAATGGGTAATATGCAGCTTCCTTAAAATTGTAAGCAAAAACTAGAACTATTAAAAAATATGTTTTTGGAAAGTTATATTTAATCTAATCTAGTCCCTCTTTGCGTTCTCGAGGTTTATTTCAGCTCAGCTTACTATCTAACCCGAATCATACCTTACCAACCAACAGCAAATCTCAGAACACATTTATTAATGCTAGACAATGACATCTTTCAATGTAAATTTTACCTATTATGAAGGTGAACTAATTCACCTTACTAAAGAAATCAAAGTAATGTGTGTGCTTAAGTTGGTTATAGAACATGTTGGTGATCGTAATACTAATAATACTGCAAATCAGGACAGGAGATTACATTTCAATGGCAGCACAGCTGTTATATGTTTAGTATGAAACAAGTCCCAGTATTTGTGATATTTTAAATATACCATTTTTTGGCAAATTATTTTTTGAAAATGATTTTTTTGGGCAAATGATCATTTTTCTGTCATTGTATGGATTATAAAAAACATCTGACAATAGAGACGGCACCGTGCCAGTATGTGTGAAACAGCTGTGGAGTAGCTGGCATGACATTTTTCAACCAGCAGCAGTAACTGGCCAAGGTAATCATTTATGATGAATGAACAATGTAAACCACAAGCCGGCTGAGTGAAATGAAACCTTGAAAATCCACTTCTGACCACTTTAAATTAACAAATGGTATATGCTAGGATGGAGACAACATGGATATTCATATCATTACACATGACAAGTAAATCATATAAGAATCCACCCAGTTCCCACGCTTTATGGTAATTCCATTTTCAGCATTATTGTCGCCATGTTGTAAGCCATCAATAATAAATGTTGCCTGGTAAGAAAGCCGCAATGATATAGAGCGGAATATAAGACTATTCTGAGTGTGAAGTGCTTTTTTATTTTTCACGATTTGCTTGATCATTTGTATAAGATTTCTAAAAAAAAACTTCTTATAAAAGTTTTTTATTGCTGGAAAAAAACGCATCCTATTCGGCACAGTCTCATAAAAACCTTGGTTAATCAAACATATTTGAAAAACTATAAGGAAGTCGAGAATTTAGAAAGTGAGGGAGTTAGGCTGTAAATGAAAAGTCTAACAAGTAAAAAGATATTTCTTTATCTTATAATTTTTAAAACAATCAATATAAAACCAAGGAATGCAATTTCAGTTATCATTTATTTGTTTCAAGAAAAGTATCTTGTGTAGGTCTCTCACCTTTGCCTATAGGTCCCTTAGAACAGGGGCACTAAGCAACTATTTAACCCTGTTTATATGGATACCTGTTAGGCTACTCAATTAAAAATTGTGAAAATAAAAAAAAGAAATGACTGATGTTTCTAGATAAAATTCCTAAAAGCCTTCAGGAATAGGTAACCTTAAGCTCTTAAGCTTTTGGGGAACAAGAACCATCTGTCAGTAAGAACTGCAGGAACTGTAGTTGCCAACTGGGACCCTTAGAGTTGCAGACCCTAAACAACATCAATTGGAAATCATCTTTTTAGAAAGTAAAATAAAATATTTGTATGCCAATATCAATATGTCTAGAAACAATCCTACTTACAAAAGTGCAAAGTTTTCAGAGCATTTTGGGTATTCCAGACCTAGACCTACAGATAAGGAAATAAGGTATATGCCATAGTGATTTATTAGCCACTGTTATGTGGTCTCCCCCTTATAACTGTAATACATATTTTTCATTGAGTCTTAAATACAAGCCAGTACACAGTTATATAGATTAGCACTGGAAAAAGCGTGGTTTTATTTAATTTTGTTCCAATAAATGTATTTATCTATAGACCTGAAGACTACCATTGTAGGCAGTTGTGTGATATTTTGGATGACTTTCCACAATCAAACTAAGCTGATTGTTTATGGCAACATTAATGAAGTCTTGTTCTCCATAGACTTTCATTAGTCAGTGTGTCCAACAGGTTGATTAACACCAAGTAATTCTATTGTTTAAAAAAGCAAAGAGGACACTAGAACACATATAAATGTCAAATACCCAGCAAATTGTATTATATAAAAACTAGAACAATTTAAAAAGGAAAACAATACAATATGTTTAAACTTTATTCTAATGTGGTACTTGTAATAGCAAAGTGGTATCCCAATACAGAATAGGTGGTTACTATTTTTAACAGTGGATATATCTGTAATATTAGTATTAATTTTAAGTCTTTATTGTAAGTAGGGATACAATAACATTTCCCCTAAGTATACAATATCAACTTCTTACATATTCCAAACATATGTTTATTGGAATACTTTGTTTTTTCATCTACTATTTTTCACATTAATTATACTCCCATACAGTAACCTACAGCAATATTATATTTTTATTTCTTTTTTAGAGCTGTATACATGATACATTGTACACATTTATCAATTTTTAATAAATACAGGTGGTCTCTCATATGTTTCAAATTTAAATGCTTCAGTAGAACAATTTTGTGCACTATATGCTCTGTAATTTGATGAATATTGAATTTTAATGTATATGATAATTAAATGTGCATGAAATATCAATACCTAAAATTCATAAGAAAGCATTTCCTCCATCTCATTTATTTCTAAACTACATAAAATTAAAATGATTTAATAATATTCATTTTAGAAGATATATAGTATACAATGTCAAAAATAACATTTAATAACATAAATAAATTAAATATCATATTCCAAAATTCTATGTGAAAATCCATTCAGCCTACAAACTGAACTGTAGAACATATATTATTTCCATGTGAATAACCACAAGAGTGAACATGGGTTCCGGTGGTTAACATGCCCAATGACAACCTCAGTAGGCAATTTACAACAATTGACACGGCACGATTAATGGAAGAAAAAATACTAAAAGCACATATATCTGAAAAATTAAACCAAAGCAATACATTATGCAGATTGTTGGAGGTTTTAGCAAGAGTATAATTTCTTTAAACAATCATATAAAGTTCCAGCCTCAGGTTGTCTCCAAAAAATAAGAAATTACTTACATTTTTAAATACAAAGTAGGTAAGTTTATATGCTCTAAGAATTTATGTTCTCTGAATTTTGTATGAACCGTAAAAAAAAAGGTAATTCTTCATCCTATCTCTTTTCAATATATATATATATATAAATCAGTACAATCGTATGTGTATAACATGTTACGCTCTCATGGTGTAACATGGTATCTGAAGGCAGTGACTTATATAAAGTACAGGGCCGTGTTAATCTTTTAATAAGGAACGTCTCCAGCAACCCTTCTGTGCCTCCATCCCTAATGAAAAGACATGCAGCACCATGCAGAAATGAACTATAGAGGCTATGCTGATACAGCAGAGTCCTCCATAGTATTTGTGGGATGGCTGGGGATAGCAATAATCTCCCTTTTAATCGGACCATTGTGCAGTGATGCTACAGCCTGAGGCTCCCTGTCCTGTGGCAGATTGGCTGCCACTCCCATGGATCTGGTAAAATGATTGGATAACAGTGATACTCAACCTAGAGGTGGCATGGAAGGTGCTATTGTCCCTGAGCTACCCCAATTTGACGATACTGGGGTATTACCACTTTTTGTTTTTCTTGCAGTTCCACATATAACCACCACGGTTAAGTCAGAACGAGTTCAGAGAGCATTGATTCCATAATAAGGTTCTTTATGTACTCCTATTATTGCAGTGAGGCTAAATGTTGCCAACCGACTCCAGATATTTTAGTAATTACATCCTACTATCTGTTCTTTAAATAAGATTGATATCTCCAACTTTCCCTCAAATCTAAAATGTTGGATTTACTTTCTGTATGTTATTCCCTGTATCATCACAGTTTTGGCGCACAATGGGCTTTATTTAGTGACCCTTCTAAAGCATATTTGGTTTTAACAGAGGTGAGTAACGTTTAGTTTGATAATCAACGGCTTGAACGACTTCTGAGGGGTAGACTCTAGATAACAAAAGGCAGTCAAGGTGAAAATTCTTTGTACTCTTTTGGAACCCTCAAGTAAAACAGATTATACCCCTAATGTTGATATGTAAGAATTATCATCCCATCCACTGTGTCTGTGGTACCAAGGGTTTTATTATCTAGTATAGATATTTGCAAGAAAGTTATGGTTTTAATTCTTACTTCATTATTTATTATGCAACATTGGTAAGTTTCTCCCAAGTGAAGGGTTGGCTTGACACTTCATAATGTGTAACTTAATGGGTGAGGAAGACGTCTCCCTCATTTAGCTATAAAATATACAGAAGCTCAATGAGGTTGGTCCTTCATAATGGATAGGGAAGTCAATATGCTCTTTAGTGAATAGACCCCTTTGTATAATACACTTCAAGTTCATGTTGGTTTTTATTTCATATGGTATTCAAGTATATGTAATTAGTAAAACATGACCCAAATGTGTGTGGGGCGACCTCTACGTATTAGTATACCAATATGTATAAAAACATAAAACTAAGTCTACAATGCTATATTTTGTTCTTGTTCAGGCATAAGTATAGTTGTATTTATAACTTTCTATAGGACAATGCAACGCATAATACCCTACTACCAGTCTATACAAGATGTGTTTCTGTTAGTGTTGGCTGCATCTTTGGGAGATCTAGTTACATAACAGTGGAATGAAAGACAATGGGGAGTACAGAATGTGGGTTATATGATTTCTGGATGTTCCAGAGGAAACAACACTGCATCCGGTGTTGCGTTTTGTTGGGTTAGAGATAACAACATTTACCTCTTGTTTTTATTATTAATTAACTTAGATTGTAACTCTTGTTCCTGAGCAAATATTACATTGTACATTAGAAAAAATGTTCATCAATGTATGTGTGCCTGCACCGCAACCCTTCCTCCGGGTACCAGTAGATCATCAGTCTTTTTTTTAGAAGTAGGGTTTACACAATTTAGTTTATAATAACAGCCAGATGGGGAACACAGATTTCTTTTCTGCTCCCAATTACTGACTGTGCTATCTACTTATAGCCAGACATGGGCTCATAGACTAGACGAGACCTGCATCTATACACTTCAAAACATTATATAGAATCAACTATTAACTAGTGGCCAGCACTTGATTTTAGACATTGACACAAAAAGTAACATCACTTCTCAGACAATATCAGACATTATAACAGATCTCTTTAAATTATATATACGTTACACAAAATTTGATGTTTTCCACCTCCACCGGTGCGACATCAGCCATGTTTTCCAGGACACACATAATTTTTACAGCCCAGATAAAATGCTGCACAACCCAGATAAAAAGCTGCCCTGCAGTATGGGGGATGTATAACTGACTAATTGGTTCCCCTCCATAAGTCTGTACATCTCACATATTGCAGGGCAGCATTTCACTTAAAACTGAAAGGCAACACACAAAACAGATTCATATGTCATAGTCAGCTAAATAACTATGCCATTCATTGACTGTTGTTGAAACCAAGAACACAGTATGGAGTCAGTTTTCCAGGTAGCTCTCCAAATGGTGTTGGATTTCAACCACAATCACTCTTAACACAACATTGGACAACCAACGTCTACTGTAGCTCAGTAGCATCTGACTGTCATTGACCCACTCAGTCACATAATACCAAAACTGAGGGTACCTATGATTAAGTGTATTTGGTGCTCTGCTTTTTTATTTGTCCCTTAAATTGTTTGAACCAGCAATAAATAAAAATAATTTTGTAGCTTCCTGTGCCCAGATTTATGTGGTATGGATAGATCACTACATGAACTAGTGTGGGGTTATTTCTGTAACCATTTGCTTCCAAAACATTTTGTGCCTTTCTGGTCTACTATCTGAATCTGTCATAGGAACATAGAATTTGGTGGCAGGTAAGAACCCATCTGGTCTGCCCTTATTTCTGCTGTAAATACTTAAGAGGATCTTGGTCTTGCCTTGAATTCAGGAGGGCCATATAGATTGATTAGGACGTTGTCTTCCAATGAATGATTTCAGATATATAGGTTAGAATTGTGTCACTGCAACTGTATTTAATATTAGTTTATTTCCAATCCTGGATTTTAGTTTGGTCAAGGCTTTTTCCTATAAATATCAATTGATTATAACTGAATCAGATGAACTTATAATGGCTAACAGGGGTCTAATGGCAAACCTTCCATCAATAAGTTGAACTCTGGTTTAGGTTAACCCGAGATGGTATTTTTTTTTCATTTGAGACCAGACAAACCCAGCACTTTGGGTCCGGATTCCGCAGCTTCCCCAGTAATAAAGGCCTTGCTTTTTCTGCTTTTAGTGAATGGTTGTTAAAATCCCCTGTATGTGCTTCTGATACAAAATGAGTTAGTCTTTTACAATTTAACAATCTGTAATTACTACTATACTACCAACATAGTCATTCATGTAAAAAAAAACCCCTGATGGACAGAAAATTTAAAAGGTATTATCTCATGATTTTATTCTTCCAATTTTATTTAAAGTGATTTATTTTCTCTAGATTTTTTTTCTTGTACATAAGCTCCCAAACAAAAAACGCAAGCATTGCCAACAATTACATTAGTTAATGTAAAAATAAAATTAAGCACAATTTAACATTTCACAAATTAAATTTATTAATTTAACACAAAACTAAATGAGGAAAGAAAACTGTACATATTTGTGGATACAACAGGCGTTTTGTACAATACGGCACAATGTTTTCATCTGCATGGTGACTGTATGAAAGGCAACCCCCAATAAAAACACTAAGAAACAAACCCTGTTTACTGTCCTCAGAACAACATAGACAAATATTAATGTAAAAGTGTTGGTAACCAAGCAATTTGCTAAATACACAAATTACTGATCCTAGCAGCAATATAAGCAAGCCCTCAGGCAAGAGGTATTTGCTTTTTCTATACATACCACTCTTTATAATGGCTACTCTTTGGGTGCCAGAAAGCTGAGCATTACAGCACTGCTCGTGCTATTGGTGCTAAAAGTGTTAGAAGCTGTGTTTGCTGCACATTACACAAAAGTAACATAACGACTTAATCATTACTGATCATAAATCAGTGTTCCGGTCCAGTAAAGTTTACAGAAATTTGTGATGCCATTTGGTGGACCAAATAAAGAATAAGATGTGGCCACATAGTCATTCCAGACCACAGAGGTTCCTTCTCCATGATCTCTGAGGTCGTGATAGCTTATGCATTTGTAACAAAGGACAAGGCTAAGTAGATCCTCCAAGTAATTAGGGAAGATGACAGGTTTAATGACGACAGAATGTTAATGCATGTTAACACTTTGTATTGTAATTGGCAGAGATTTTCTGGCCTGTACAATGATTTTATATACATTTGTGAGACATATTACATACGTTTCTATCATGGATCATTAAAACTAGGGTAATGCAGGTTAATCCTGTCTCTATTTTTTACCCTCCAAAATATCAGGTGTCCAAAGCGTGACACCTTTTTTGGGGAGGGTGGGATAGAGGTAGAACCCGGGGTGTAATTAGAGGCAAAGAAGGACTTCAGCTTCAATGCTCTGCATTGCGGCCATATGGGAAGTGTGACTGAGGTCTCCACCACTATTGATTTCACAGCTTGCTGGGCCAGGCGGACAGTGTCTGATATGCTATAATCTAAATTTAAAGAAAAGAGGGATGTAGAATTTCAGAGCAAACTCTCTTTAGGTAATATTATGCCTAGGTACATATTTTCAATATTATGAATTTATACGAGAACTATACATAATCATTACTAATTCCATTTAATGTGGAAAGCGCCTCTTATATTTAAAATCTTCAGGAAATGTCACAACCTATTGAACCTGTCTGCCTCATAGAGACTGCACCTAGATACAATCTGTTTATATTTTTAAAGAACATTTTGTAACATTGACCAATTCATAATCAAAATGAAAAACGTTCATATGGCGTGTGCTGGGGTAGCATAGTTGCTTTGCACAAGCCAACTCCTGCTCCTTACAATTGCTTCCTGGGGTGTTAGCCCAAGGGACAAGTGCTACATGCCTACATGCCAAGAAAACACAATTCAAAACAAGCTGTTGCATTATGTAATATGTAACATTTATGTATTACGTGTATAATGTAATATTTGAAGGACATGAAAAAATACTTTTTTGGATATTAGATGGCCGCATAAAGGTCAGTGTTATAAAATAGTAGGATGGAAAGGCTTATTTTTATGATTTTTCCAGAACCCACTGTGTCTATATTTCTGTTTAAAGACAGATATTGGTTGTGAATGAAATTTACGCTTATTTAATAACACTTTATGATTTATTTATTAAAGTGAACGTTATCAGGTGAGACCGCAAGGAAGTACTTGGAGAGCATTAGAAATGTCAATGATTTAACTGTGAATTACATAGAGTCACTTCAGCCTTTTTTTGAGGGAAGTTGAAAGCTAAAGTAGGCCTGTCATAAGGCATAATGAAATTGTTGCGTTGAAGCCGGAACTTTCCTGCTGGCTACCGCTTTAGTGAATAAACCCTAGTTTTGTTGGCGATTTAGAGAGATTTAGACGCTTAATGTGCTCTTTTGTTTGATCCACAATAAATTAAGTCTAATGTGGAAATGATGGTGGGGGGCGGGTTACATATAGAACAGCAAACTTGCTGGACGTGACCTAATAAATATATAATGTTATACAAATTGGCACTTACAAAATACAAAATGTAGCAATTTATTGTTTTTAAACTTCAAGTGAAAGATTAAAATCTGTGATCGCTTCCCCTATACATCTATGTAACACATATCTATATATATGTAATCTTACAAAACTCTCTTCAAGTAAAGAAGAAACTTGCATTTTTGCATGATTCCACTGAATTGTTAAACCAGGTACATCTGTATTTAGAGGTTCACGAGGAAAATGTTAAAAAGAATAAAATAGTATTGACACTTGACATCCATGCTTTTGGTCTTAACAAAATCAACTACAGTATAAAATCAAAACAAAAAAAATCAACATAAAACATTATCTACATATTTATATCTAACACTTTGTTAAGGCACTGCACAACAGTTTGTACACACGCTGCCTTGCATCTTTCTTCTAACAAGGCATAGCAACCTTATTAATATTTACCTAAACAGTATGTAAAATTATTACAAATTTACACAAAAAAATCTCTGTACAGGATTTTCTCAGTGATGTACATATTTGTTTAACTTACAGTATACATACTTTAGACTGTTTTGCAAGTAAAATAGCGAGTCCCACAGAAAATCTTATCATACAGTATTCTTCATGTCTTGTATGTCAAGTTCATATGTCTTTACCAAGTCAATTTATAAATAACATGTCGAGAGTGCTCTGGATTCAAAAAGACAAATATCAAGCCTTTTTTTTTTAGGTGTCCAAATCTGAATTCAGCACAAGTATTGTCCTTCTCGCACTCATATTGCCAATCTTCAGTCATATCTGCCATTTTTACTTGTCTTCCATTACATTTGAAAGTCTGGTTATCCTGCTGTGCGGTTGCAATGTGGGATTTTCTGCTGCTGATACACGAATGCTCTGTTTTCCCGTACTTTCCAAAACTCACATTTTCAGCAGGTCGGCAAGAAAATATAAGACCTTACAATGGTAACCTTAATGTTGGGATCTTCATGTACGGTAACAGAGTTGCACAGGGCGATGAGGACGACGTTAAGTTTAATCCTTTAGCAAGACGCAATTACTCTGGTACCTGAAGTGCTGTGTTACTGCTACAAGTATTCAAGTTCCAAGGCATGATGGAGCGCCATTAAATCCGAGTGACTTGTTATTCTCCAAAATGGCATTGAATGCTACAAAAAAGGAAATTAACGTTCAAAGTCCAGAAACGATATTTACTTGCAAATATATTTGGGATAAACATTTGACTGTGTTATGATCATATTACGAAACGCACCCATAAAAAAAGTTAAAGTTTACAATTTTAAGTATTTCTTTTTATATATCGGAAGGCCTTATGTCCCACTCATACTAGGATTCTGGTTATCTTCATTTTTGATCTTACATTGCTTAGTGGTGTGTAATGCATTATGGCTTTGAGAAGGGTACATTGAAGGTGAGTGTTTTTCTGCACCAATACCTCTTAGTAGGACAGTGATAAAATACTATAATTTTATTTACTCCAAATATGTTACAAAATGTATAATCACATTACAATGTGAGCACAACTTGAAGTTGCTTTTAAAAAGTCTTTCATTATTGCAGTCATAGGAATAGCTGCTTTACATCTTGAGCTGTTGAAATATATTAATTTAAAGGTCTTTAAATGAACAGTGTGGACAATGCTTAAATGTCTATGGTGGCCTGTTGAGACCATCTTAACTTAATTTGTGACTTGTTGGAGATCAAAAAAAGTCTATATAGAACTTTGAGTGCAGAGAGAATAAAGTTCACGTTCAAGGGGTTGAATCAAACTTGGCACAGAGCATCAGATCATTTGGGTATGTAAATAAATACAAAGAGAGTTGGACGCTAAGACAGAAATCAGATAACAAGTGAGGCAGACAGGGAAATTAGCAATTAGGTGCGTCCAAGTGTTTCTAATCTTGCGTTAAATTCTATTTTTCCACATATGTATAGTTGAGTTTGATCTCGGCATAGACATGTATTCCTACCAATTTGTGGTTTATGATGCACTTCAGCAGAACAATATAATAGTTCATGAAAACTGAAGTGAGGAACATATGTAGGGTTCCTCTATAAAGAACTATTATGCTTGCCACACCAGGAGGAATTTGTAACTGCTACAATCATGTTTCTTTGTCTAGCATGAACACAGTATTTAGAAATGCATTCTAGCCAAAAAAGTAATAGCAACAGAAAGTGCTGAGAACATATTTCTGTATTTTGTAGACTGATTGCGGGTACTTATTCTCAACTCATGACAAATCAAGCAGACAATGACCCTTGTTAACTGGCCAAAAGTGGGCTATACATGCCCGGCTGAACGCTACATGAGCATAACATAGCTGGTCTTAAAGTGCCAGGGTGCCTTAAGAAAGCAATTAAAAGGATTTCCCTCCTGCTGTGGCACATAGCATGTAGATCATTCCCCCAAATCTTGCCCTCATATAAAAAGTCAAATTGGACAGAAGATGCTATTGTCATAAGAATACATGGATGAGCAAATTAACAATTGCATGCATGCAATGACTCTATAAACCGTGTTACCTTCTTGGCTCCTTGTTCTTCTTCCACACCATCACCTATCACTACATAAACAACTTTCCTTCCAAACCGTTGAATTATTCTTTCAAAGCAGCTTTCTTTTCCTTTGCAAAAAAATATGTCGGTTATTATTATTGTTTTGCAAGTAGCTATGCATACATATTTATAATTTACTGTATGTAACTGCAAAACGAATAAAAATTTGTAAAGTAAAAATTTTAATGCACTGTTGATGCTGAGAGAATTGGAAGATGTAAAGCTATTACAAAGACCGGACTTGTAACCGGCTATTTAAAACAGATTTCTGGGGTATCTCTTCCCCCTCGATGTTTGGAGCAGAATGTCGAGATATGATGTCAAACTCTTCCCAGAGAAATTGCCCCTCTACAAGGTAGGACTTTGGAGGCAGTTGGAGCACTGGGTCAGACCTAGGGCAACACCCAACATAAATACATCACTGTAATTTGGGATATATCTACACCGTTTAAAAAAAATAAATTAACTCACCTATTTTTGTTGCACTATAAATATTTTCAATCGGGAATACAACTCCTAATCCGTACAACAGAACCTTTGCCAAAGCTGGTATGAGTTGTGTAGTTGTGACAAGTATATTTACGCAGTTTGTCCTGTAACACATAACATTAAAGTTTTAACAGGAAGAACAACATTTGAGCTTTTGATAGATATGGTGCATAAAAAATAGATATGGTGCATTAGGAGCAAGAGTAAAACCACACTTAATCATTTCCCCAAAATAGGTTAAAAGGAAGGATCTATTATACTGTAGTGGTCTTTCTTACACCTAGATGTGATGCCTGGTTCCGAAACCATGACTCAAAAGTACTCTCAGGTATTTAACACAAACTGAATTTATGGATAAATTGTAAATTCTAACATTCACTACATTCCTATGCTTCATCTGCTTTTGGTTTACATAGATTTAATTATACAGGAGTCTTCCTACTGGTGTCTTTCTTTATGTCTTTCTTTAAGTCTCCAAAAAATGGCGTGTACCTCTACAATTAGAACCTGTTGGGAAATTCACTGCTATTAAGCCAATGGGATAATGTGTTATAGGAGGCACCCAGTACGAGAACCATACCTTGAATGAATTAATGTGAGGGCTTTCAGAGCCAGAGTTAACCATGAATCTGTCAAAGCTTCAATCTCTGCCCTTAGCTGCAACCAGGCTTCTCTCTTTGCAGGGCCAAGCAGACCTGAAATGCACAAAAAAATTCTCATTTACATGGAACCATTGTGTTTACATTAATTATTATAAAAAAGTGTGTTTATTTAAATGATCAATTTAAATCAATTTTGCTGTGCAATCTTAAATTTATTGGGAATAAGTTTTAAAATAATCTAAATTCCATCATGCATTTATACATTTATATAGTTACAACCAATGGGTCGATTTACTAAAAGGAGAGCTGTGGTCTCCAGTCCTTGACTTCACTATAGATTAGGAAGGGTCAATCCCGATGAGCTTCTTATACAGGAAAGGCTTGTTTGGCTTTGTATAATGTAGAGCGAAATCAGTGTAGGACTTGTCACAGATTCAATTGTGCATTTTGTAGGACCAGCTCCAAGAATAGACCGCAAGACTGTGATGTCTGATATAACAGCACATGCTACCTGAAATGCGTGCAGTTGTAGGCGATGCTTTAACATGTGATGTCATACACATGTGCATATTAGAAACAAGTTCCTCAACATAAGCGGTCCCGTTTAAAAAGAAAACATCGCAAGATGTAATTTTTTACTTGCCTCCAACATTGTTTTTGTAGGTATTGTAGATTTCTTTTACTCTTCTATAACGAAAAGCCAATTTTCTCATCCAGTCCACACCTCCTCGAACTCCTGTTGCCAGACAGAGGTTTGCACTGGTCGCTGCTGCAGGGAAGCCATCTGTCCCAAAGTTATAAGTGCTGCATTAATGGAAAGAAAAGCCCATTAAGTATACAATACGAAACCGAGCATTGAGGCTGAAGTTGTTAGTATGTAATATGAGACCAGGAAGAAATACCTATAGCTCTTTTAGAAAGAAAAAAACATAGAAAACAATAAATGAAAGGGAAAAAGTCCCTGCTAAAAACGCTTTGCTGTAGGTATTTGCCATTTCTTTTTATGAATTAACAAGCTCTTTTTATACGTGCTTACAACTTATAAAACATTGGCTATTGACAGCACATACATGGCTGTGTGGACACAATAGCTCCCAAGGCTAGTTCACACCTGGGTATGTGCTTGTTGTTCAACAGACATTACACAGAAAACAAGTTTTGGGACAGAGAGTAGGGCATAGCTAGAAACCACTGGGCCCTGGGGCAAAAATTGCCACAGGGCCCCCAACATCATCAAGCAACATGTCACACAGTGTCACCTTTGCCCCCCAAATAGCTTGCCAGTGTCGCCTTTGCCCCTAGGCAGCTTATCTGTATGCCATTTTTGCCCCAGTGTTTCAAACAGCTCGTCTGTGCTATTTTTGTCCCCAAATAGCTTGTCTCTGCTTCCTTTGCCACAAAATAGCCCACCTGTGACCCTGCCCCCCAAGAGTGGTATTTTTCTCTGTGCTGGGGGCAGACTGATCCAGCATGCAGGAAGTGGATGTGATGTCCTTCCTGCACATTGGATTAGTCAGACACAGCAGGGGTGGCCTGGCACCTTCTGGCCCAGAGGGCAAGTAACGGAATGTGGCCCCATCGGCTATTTCCTTCCCTCCAATATACACACTGGCAGACATCTGTTCACCTTTACACAAACTTACACACTTAACATGCTTACACTAGCATACACATACTCAGTAACACACACGTACACACTGATACTAACACATACTCCCTCTCACACCACTTAAACATGCACATTCATGCTAACACACAAACACTTACATATTCATGTACACCTGCTGTGTTTGCAAAAGCAACTATAATGTCTGCACAAAGTCTATATGTTCAATAATGCTGGGAATGGAAGGTGTGAAGATATTGTTCGATCTATTAATGAAAGTGTGATATGTTTTCTTCGTGGGACATGTGCAGCAGAACTACAGGTTCTTCGTGATTAGGTCCCAGAATAACTTTAGCTTGTTCAAAAAAAGCCAATGTTGTTTTGAAAAAAATACTGGCACCTTAGTTAAAGATTGTTTAAATGCAAAAGTTAACATGCTTGAAGGATTATGAAGGTGGTCATAGTTTGGTTTCTTCTAAGACCACGGTACAGTTACATATCTTTATCCTCCTATTCGTGCTGTTGGAAATATTCATACAATGAATTATTTTTATTCTGGAACTCCAAAAATGAATAATGTTGTAAATAACATGAACTCCTACCTCAAGTCTTGACCATTGTCGTCCGAAGATACGTCATCAATGTGAACCTGGTCACATTCCTGAAGGAAGACAAGACACAAACTTATAGTCAGTCTGCCACTTAACCAAAACAGAACAGACAATTAACATCTTGATCTTGGAATTTTATTAAATGTAAAGCAGTAGGTGGCAGCCTTGTAAAATATCCACTTTGTTTCTTAAGTGCCTTAAAAAACTCCAGCTGTCATTACTTTTTACTGACACATGGATTCTTATTTGGAGGCTATTCTTAATATTTACTAAACTGCTAAAAACAATTAGCATATGTGCTTTATAAAGGTCCCTTTACTCTTGAAGCTACTTGGAAAATATTGTACTGTTTAAGTCTGATGCAGTGAGTACTTAGCTTAACTGAAACCAGACATTTTAGTAATGTAACATGCTACAAAAATTAAACCTGATGCTAACCGCCATTGAAATTATGACCTCTGATTGCTTCTGAGCCACACACTAACACAGCCTGAGGCCAATGTTTCTGAAGAGTGCAGACAAAAATCTGTTATTGCTTTGCCATATATTCAAGACTTGCAAGTTCTATTTATTTTAAGAAAGTGTGCTTAGATATAGAAAATTCTAACTTGAATTGGTAAAGCCAAATGGATTCACTCTCGCTATCCTTTTAAATACCTTATTTCAATTGTCCATCAACCACACAGAGCCCTTCCTAATAATATTTAGAAGAATAAATAAGCTGAATTAAGAAGTAGGAATTCTTACAAAATTAGAGAACATTGGTGGCACATAACTAAAATACTCAGAAACAGATTAAGTATTTATGGTAGTTATCTAAACACTTTCATTGAAGTTTGGATTTTGGCATTTATGCCCTGTTCGAACACCAAATTCTTATTAAGGAATGCCTTATGATAACACCTTATGCTGGCCTTCCATATGCAGGAAACCAATGATTGAATGTGCCAAAATTCTATAAATCTCAATAAAGTGAAGCTGGATTGGCACGTATGTTTGGTTGTTAAAAAAACATACATCTTGTTAAACACGCTTCTTGTCAAGTGTGTGTAGGGATTAAACTGCCGTCAAAAATATGGAAATTGTACCTAGAACTAAAGTGTATTTGTATATAAAACGAAACAACAGTGGTGAAAAAGTCCTTCAGATGTTTTTTGTGTAAACACTGCTATGCCAAAAAAATTATTATGCTTTTCTTCATAAGGTCATTTTCCTTTGTTATTTTACAAAAATATTTTGAGCTACAGAAAACTGGGCTAAAAGTTTTACAGAAGTGTTTATGTTGATATAAATTTGCCAGGCTTTGTTAACTCTTATAGTTTTGGTATCACAGAAGATTATTATAATGATTTGTTTCTACATTTTAAAAATGTTCCACAGAGAAGAAGATGAAACTGCAAGCTATGGAGAAGCATTTAGTGGCCTCTCGTGTTCTCTCTCCGGTAATCTCCTCTAGACTGCTGGATAAATAGTTTGCAACAGACTCAAAAAAGTCCACAGTTTGAAGGGGTACTCAAGCTGATTTATGGAAATAAGGGCCTTAATAATAGACTTTCATACCTGGTATTTTTCCTGGGTAGGTTACCCAGAGAGAGAGAGAGCATAAATGTGACTGTGAGAGAGAGCGAATGAGAGTGTGAGAGCGTGAGCACGAGTGAGAGTGAATTTCTTAATCATAATGGATGTGGACGTGGTTCCGGAGGTTGTGTGGGGGGCAGCATTTCATCCTCAGACCCAGGCAGCACAATGTCTTGGGCCGGCCCTGATGTACACTATGCTAAGGGACTAATCTTTAATGTCTTTATGCAAAACAGAGTTGCACAAAGACTTTTCTCATGAAACATGAAATAGAATTTGAAGTCTGGAACATATAAATTGATGCACTGACCTTCCCCTATCGCTCATTAAAACCAAATAAATACTTAACTTGTAACGGACTTTGTGTACATAAGCATTACCGAATGTCCGCCTTTTGAATTCTCTCCAGAAACAATATTAGTTTATAGTAGTAATTCAGAAAGTAGCATTGTTTGAACGTATTGAATCAAATGACAGTTTAGATACTGCTTTAGAGATATTGCAATCAGTTAGTCTGTGCCACTAAGAATTTATATATTTTGTCAGTAGGTTTCAGATAGGGGGAGGGAAGTCAGAATTTGGAGAAAACTCAAACCAGCTGTTCTGTAACAGAATTAAACTGTGACCCTCAACCTCACTTTTAAAACATCTATTTTCCAGGCACCCTTCTCTCAGCAAGCAGCAAGATCCAAGAAGGAAAAGACTTTGACCCTGTGACCTTTTACTCCTCTCCTGAGGTCAACTGCTTGAGATAAGGAAAACAGGAATAGAAGGCCTCACATGATGGCTCTGAATGCATAATTATGTAAATAAAATAAGGTTTTGAAGTGCCTTTTGTTTTTATTTTTCTTTTCTTTTTGAGTATATGCTTAGCAGTCAGGTTTACAGACGGCAAACTCAAAAGATCAACCAAGGGGTCTATTCCACCATTGTCTTTTGCGGAAAATTTATATTTTTGTTGTCTCTCTCTCTCTATATCTATCTAATTATTTTCAAGGAGGTTTTTTTTTTTTCTTTCGAAAAACACCTTTTTGAATAAGCAAAGCTAATATGCTTGACCAACAACCAAGATTTCTGAAATCTCACAGACAGAAGATGAATAATAATAATTATGTCTGGGAACGGAAATTAGAGGTATATGTAATAAGGTGCATTTCTATTACAAACACACAAACACAAAAACATATAAATGACACTAATAACAAGGTAAAGATCCCCTTAATCTGTTAACAAGTTCTATATCATTGTAGAATATTGTATAGAGTATAGAAAAAAAAAGATGCCCGGTGAACATAACTAATAAATAAGTTCACTCGAGCTTACTACATGTTTAAAAAACAATTATTTTTGTTCAACTTTTGAGGGAGATTAATTACTAACTATATATATATATATATGAAACAAAATAGGGAACACACTGGATTTTTACAATAGAATCCTATGCTGGGGGCTATTATCTCTGGCGTTGTAATGTACCGGTTTAAGAGCCGTGATAACATCACACACATATTTACTTTTAACTACTGTATGACCTCCTTATCTTTTAGCTGATAATGAGTCTGTTGTGTGAAGCGCTCTGTTTGCTTCCTGCTGTTTGGCAGATTCCAGTTTGTTTTTGTTCACGGGAAGTTACGCTTGGGTTTAGATAAATGTCAACAGCTCGCAATCTGCAATTAATCGACCTAACTCATTAGGTTCTGATAAACCGTTTATGGATGTAACGGCGAATGCTGATATTTAGCTCATGAGAATTCCTGTCATTTATACCACAGTCTAGGGTGCCATAAGAAACGGCAAATGATTTGCATAAGTATCCCAGCTGTGGAGCAAATTCCTGCTTTTATGCGGTAGCTGTCGAATATAGAGCTTTTCATCTGAAAAAATGTCAGTTTACCTTCTAATGTCTGTTGTTCTAAGGTTAATAACATTTTCTATAGCCGTATTACACAAAATAAACCCACAATATAAGTATCTGATGTTGGACCCAAACAGTCCGTACACACAAGTAAGCAAACATAGCCCCATAATAGAAGTAAATAAGTAAATAAAATAAAACTTAAAACCAAGAATTACTGATTAAAACAAATCTTACATTGCAAGTCAGATATATTTTGTTTGGATTAACCAATATAAACAATATATTCAGTCAGATCACCACATGTTATGAGGCCCATTCAGTTTCTAGTAAGCTGCGGGGATATTATGATCATGCATAGTTACTGTCCATGTGAAAGTTGCAGCTCTGTGTAAAACAAGTATAGGAAATGTATAAACATTAATTTTAGTAAAATTATGACAATTCAGTGTCTGTAATAAATGTTTTTCTCTAACGAAACATAGCTTCCATTTTACATATACAGGCACCAGAAATTAATATTTAGAACTGAATGTTGATATATGAAATGAAATGTAATTTTTTCGTGTAAAAACAAACTGTTAATAAGAGCTTAGGAGCCTTATAATCCTTTTAGTATGACTATTATGGCAAAAAAAAACCTAAAACATTTCCATGTTTGTTCTGAATTCCCAGTTTATCGTGAGAAAACTAACACCGTACTTTTGCCTAATTGTTTCAATGCCTTATTCTGCTCGGTAAAATAGAGCGAGAGAAAACTCCCAGTAGAAGCTGCAATTTACTTTTTTTTCCCCTTTTTTAAATCAGCGGGCCCATTGAGACTGGCTGGAATCGGGCCAGCTTACAGGAAATGATCAGTGCATTCTCTGTTCCCTTCATATCTGTCAGTAGGCAATTACTTCCCCTCCTTTCCTTCTCTGTGCAGGATAATAAAGACCCTGGCTGTATTTGTGAGAACCTGCACTACATTAAAATGCCACCATATTCTATACTTCGAAATGCGGAAAGCGAGCAGATGGAAAGAAACGCCGCACATGGATCCGTGTTTATACATTACAGTTATCCTGGGGATAAGGGCCTAAAGACATCTCAGATTTTGACACAGCAATAGATCTGGAAGCTGCTGAAGCCGTAACATCAATCACAATTGGAGAAATATCTTATTACTATCAGTAGAACATATACACAGGGGTATATATATTATATACAGAAGACAGAATGAACCTGATTATAAGATGTAACCATTTCGGGGGGGAAAAAGACCCCTTGTAATTTAAATGCACTTTTGATATATGACTCTCTGGGCATTTTTTTCTACAAAAGTATTCGAAGCTAAAATACATGCAGGCATATTAAAGTATTTGCTTAAGTATTTATGTTTATTGTCTTCTTTAATAATATAAAGACTATAGTGTGAATATTTATAAAATCCTACTTTTTACAGATAGCATTTACTATTTATTGATTCACATAGCACCATCATACTCTATAGAGCTGTACAAACACTATTATTTTGTACAACTGTGTGTATCTGTAAATACTGAATATCACTGAAGTCCATGGGACACCCTCAACCCTTCCTTTATCACAGCCAACAATAGAGTTTGCTAAAATTGTTGAAATTTTTAAAATGTTAGATCCAAGCTGTTTTACTTTTACGCTTACTGAACATTCAATGATATTTTTAGATAGGGAAAAGAGGTAAAAATAGGCGTCTTTTATGCCTATTTTCTTGTCGTCTTTCTTCAATTGCTTTTGCAGTGAGAATGGATCGTGTGAATGAGAGGATTCTTCAGTTGACTGGCAGTAAATTGGCTGAACCTGTCACACCTTGTCTGCTGTGCACTCTGTGACCCTGCATTCTCTATGCTTTCCCACCACAATTATTCTATACAGGAGGGGAAAAAAGGTGCAGATTACCTGTGGGTCCAACACAGGATGTAGGAAACAAAGAGCTCTCAAAATCTCCCGTATTTGGCTTGACAATTGGGAGAAGAGTAGACCAGAAACAAATCTGATTTGTTGGGAATTTGAAAACAACCATTAAGGTAAAACAAACAAATAAAATAAATAAAATTATACAGGCTTTGAAGAAAGTATTTATACTTTAAGTTAATGAGAAAGAAGAAACTGGCCCAGAGAGCTGGAGAAGCAGGTCTTCAAACAAGAGAACTCAAATGCTGCTTATAACTAATATATATCTTGTAACCCTTGTGCTCTTCAGGATACATCTGTCAATTTCATGACTTTTAAGGCCACATTATTGTATATGATGGGAGATAATAATGATTCAGTCCATGTAATCTACTCTTTTTTAAGTGTGACTCAAATACAATATTATTCAAAAGTAAGAAAAATATAATTTCATATTTCATTGTTTTTTTTGTTTTTTTTTCTGGGAAAAAATGATTGAAACACTGTGACTAAGAATTGACTAAATAAAAGTTACGTTGCTTTCATCCACCCAAATGGGGCTTAAAGAATGAGAACATACATATTCAAAACAGAAACACTTCATACCACTGAATATCGCATTATTTTCCAGAGCTCAAGAAAAAAGTCATATACACTTTGAAGTCTGAAGGGCAAATTCCAATGCGTAAAAGTGTCACAAAGTTAAAGTTACTTGTAAAGAATAGGTGGACAACAAAATCAAAGGAGATGCATCAACTAATGTGAAATGGATGCCATCAGTAGGATAAAGTCACATATGGCATGCGCCTCAAAGGGTGTGAAGTAAGAGAAAGTTGTATATACAGAAACTTAGTGAGATGTCCTCTCTCCATATCCACATTACCGGAGACATCAAAGGCTAAAGGGTACTCCTGACCATTGATGGTTATACAGTGGGGCGAATTGTTAGGATGCAATTAGTTGATTAGCTTTGCCATGAACAAAACCAAAATTTTGTGTTTAAATGAATGGCTAAAATGTGGCTTGGATATTAAATATTAAAATGTTGCCTGATTGTTTGTGTATACTCGTGCATATAACTCGCTCACAATAGCTTTTGAAGCCATTCAATTGATACATTGATGATTAATTTATTGTCATTTATACATTTTTTTTAAATGTGGGAAAGCATGTTTCCTTTCTATTCCCAACCTGAGAACTGTCTTCGGCAGCTCCACCATCGCACCACTTGCTATGCAAATAATCACTGTCCATCAAAAATAGTCTCTAATTTTTATAAAGAAAATATCAATACATGGAAATTTGTGGTTAAGAGCGTAGAATAGCATTCCCCATTTATTTTACTTCTAATAAATTTTAAAAAAAGGAGCCCGAGCACTGAAACAACAATGAGGCTGAAGTGTTAATTTCAACAAATTAAACAGAGGGTGCGGTACTTAATTGTTATGTCAGCACCTCTTGTGTACTAAGCTTCCATTATCTCGCCTCATCACTTTAACTTCTGACAGGGGCAACTCGTTAAAATATTTCAAAAAGTTAAGTGTGTACCTCAATTATCAACCTTCAAACATTTCTTTTGTTTTACTCCCAAGCATTTTTAACTAAAAAATAATTTGAAAAGATCACTGTCAGAGACATTTTGATTTTAGTACCACTGGGTATTCTGTTCAGATGAACGTTAAATTTAATTGGAGTATTTTAAGATTAGTCTTCATGTGTATATACTATATGATGCTCATTATCGTCTACATAAATAAGGACTTTTTCTTGATATTGGCATAAGTAATGTAAAACCATACAAAATGCTCACATTATTCTAAGCGCAGACTGTGTGAATTATAATACATTCCTACAGTGAAAAAAATAACTTAACAGGACAAAATTATTATTAATGTATTAAAAATTTCATTTAATTATTTATTCCTTTTTATTTTTCTGTCCTTTACTCATAGTTTTTATTTTCCTTAAAGAAATATTTAACGGGAAAACTGATGTATATGTTTTTTTTAGAACCCAGCAGTTTTTGAGAAAAAAAAAACTACAAAAAACGACTAGGCCAAGAATGTTTAGGGCCTCTAATAATTATTAACATGGAACGTGTTTTAATAAACAGTACGACTTAACAGCAACCATATTTTTAATCTTAAGCGAGTTGATGTCTTTGACAATTTTGTTGGTTATGTTCACAGTTGCCTCAACCTACATAAAACGTTCTCTTTAGCTGAGCATCGGGTGTCTTTACATTGCATGAAAAAATATTTTATTTCCGCAGTAGGATCAAAAGGTTCACATGACAACTATGCCTCTTTCTATGGTTCTTTCATTAGGATGTTATAGAAGAACAGACTGATTTGCATAAAGCAGATGGATTAAGCCAACATATTTTAGATGCACTAACAGACATCTCTACAGGAGATGGAGACATGTCGAATAAAGAGAAAAAATATATACATTTCAAAACTTCAAATGGGATAGTTTGGATTTTTAGGTATAATAAAATATAGAACCTGGCCAAATGCTTGCGGTGCTTAGAACAGCGCAGGATGACACCCAAAGAATTGTTAATTAACACTTTAAACAATATCACCCTAAAACACACTGAGGTGTATTCAATAAACAGGGAGCTTGTGGGAGTGTTGCAGCTTCAACTCAAATATCGACTTCATTATGCATTTTGAAAGACAAGTTGCTCCTACAAGAAAGAGCACGATGGCTCTACATAATAGAGAGGTGATGTCCGAGATACATAAACAATTTCACTATGCCTTATACAGGGCCAAAGAAGCTCTTGATATAGGGGAGGTTCACCGGGCCTGGCCTTTTTTAACACACAACGAAGTCGGTGAGTTGAAGCTACAAATCTCATTATCTCCATTTCTGTTTGTATGCTTCATTTTCTTTCTGCCAATTTCAGCTAGTTATACTATGTGATCTATTTGCACCTTAAATGTGACATTTTTTCTTTCATTTATTGTCTTAATTGTCAAATAGACCCTAAAAACTACAGAAGCTTCCCCCCTGCAATCTAAGATGAGGTAACTGTTTTCTTGACACAGAACAGAAGACGGAAAGATATCACCAGGTGGTTTAAATCTGAGGTGACATGTCTTTTTTTTTTTAAACCCTCAGGTATGCCTCATGGTTTTTGCAGCTTTCATGAATATATATCTATTTAAAGCCTTGGAGAAGGAAAAGGGAATTCGCTGTTAAAATAGGCATGATAATTAAGAAAATTTCCAATTGATGTAAACATTTGTTTAAGATTTGAGAAAACAGTCTGTAACAAAGTTAAGTAACCATAAAAACTAGAACTTGGGGTTTCTGTTTCATACTTCCACCACCACCACATATATCCGGTGGTGCCTACCACTCATTTTACTAAACATCTAACCTAATTTTCCATTTTAACCCCTTAACGACAATGGGCGGTCCCTAAACCCATTGAAAACAATGCATTTTGAGCCCGTACATGTACGGGCTTTGTCATTAAGGGGCTAACATCCCCCTGACCCATCCAGTGCATATTTGTACTTATTTTTTTTATTCACAAATATGTTTTTCCGAGATATTACATTCTGCAAATACTAAGTTAAGCCACATACGATTGATAATGCAAATATTTTACAAATAATTTGTGATATACATAACCACAGACTGCCTTATAATCTCATTATCAGTCTTAACACAAGTCTACATTAAAATCAACAGGTGAGGCATCATCTTTCCATAAATGTAGTATCATAACATGCCTTTTCTAAGTGGAACATGTAACAAAGACAGAAGATCTGCAAAAGTTAGTTGACGTCACAACAAGGAGTCACAGGCCAATGTAAACCCATAACTCAAGATATTATGGTACAGTTAATCCAAAATATAAAATTATTTATCCAAAAGTGGCACTTGCAGTGCTGTACATATTTCAATATACTACTAAAATCAAAGAAAATATAAAAAATAATACAAAAGAAAAACATACTTGGATGGGATGGCTCAACAACAATTTCGTTAAAATTATTACAATTTTATTATAGTTTTCTTTTAACGTTTTTGGTGCCATAGTGGCGATGAGCCCTCTGAAACACACATAGGTCAACATGACAGAGGAATGTTAAAGCTAAGCTACCTCGATTAACACTGGTAAATGTAGGTCATGTATGCAGAGAGAAAACTAAAAATCCCGGCTTTCTACGCCAAATAAAAAAGGTAGAAATAATAATTTCTAATATTCCAGCGTAGACTAAAAAAGAAGCAGTTTTCCTAGCGATGGAAGAAAAAATAAAGAGCTTGTAAATTATTTGATTGCAAAATATAAGTTGCCAATTCATATGTGAGTAGTTTCTTTACAGATGAAAAGAAATCAAAATACAGGACAGATGTTGCAGAAACCACATTTAAGGTCTGTCACATACTGGCATTTTTTAAAATGATTTTGGCTCATCCATTAAATAAGGTGCATTTTGCTTGATTTTGAAAAAGGAAACATCAGGAAATATTTAAAGGCCAATTGCTGCCAATTAACTTTGATCAGGAGAAGTTGTATTCAAATCTTTCAGATTCCTTCTTCTGTCTGAAATAACATACATTTCCAAAATCTAGCAAAACAGCAACTTGATGATTAATGTCTGTTGGCAGCCCTACCACAAGCTTGCTTAACGACTGGGTTTTAAATAAACAGCTGTCTATATCCTGGTGAAACTGAATGTGGCTTGTTTTATGTCTTACAGTTAAATATGGAAGAAATTGACTTTCTCAATAAAGCATGCTTACTGGGTTAATATGCCAATCATATTGTGGCTAAAGGCATTTAGGAGAAGAAAAAAAAGAAAAGTGCCGTGAAAATGATTGCAGTAAATATTGACTTGTAATAAACCAGAGTGTGGCTTAATAGCTAATATTTCAGAGACTGTCCGTGAATGGAGTCTCGTCCATCATTAGCACGTTTATTGGCTTCTAGAACCGACCGCTCTCTTAAAGCAACAGTAATGGGTTTAAGAAATTATATGTATATAATTATATTGTATATAATATTGTTATCTGTTATTTATATAGTGCCAACAATGTATGCACTGCTTCTTACAGTACATACATTTAAAGGGTACCACAAAACATGGCAAACCAATACTCCAGGTAACGAGGTCTCTTCCTGCAAGCTTACGATTAATTAAATATATGTTTAAGTTTAATAAATGTCAGCAGCTACATTGGGCTTGACTTATACCTTTGACTTTAACAATGATTTTAAACTGCAGTCCAATCCACTTTTAACAGGTTATTTTGTTACCAAGACATTAGTTGGTTTCTATTGTGAAGACAGTATTTTATATAATTTCAGACAAAATAATAACACAAACATGTTCACTCTATGAAATTATTGAATATAATAAATATAAAAGCTGAATATGCAGTTGGCTTTTTAAACATCAAATTTTACTTACCTCTAAGTCGTTAAAGAACAGATGAGTATCCGCAAGATTGAAAATCATCTCTTCCATTCGAAGCCCAAGTGATACAGAAGTTGGTGGATCCTTCAAGAGAAAGACAAAAAGAATAAAAAATATATGATTATGCCAAACGATAGCATAACATAGCAGTAGTAAGTGGAGTTTACAGTTACAAAATGATAATAAAAAAACTGTTTTGAACACTGCCTGTCCCACCGATAGGACAGAATGAACTTAAGGAGACACAAAATGGCTATTTTAGGAAAACAATATTAAAATACATATAAAAAAATATATATATCATAAAAATAATTTTCTGTCAATGACTGTTTTCAAGAATTTGTTGAATCTCTAGAATCTACTACTACTAGAATCTCTATTGGCTACAAAGAAGCTACTGTTCCTAAAACAAGGACTGCATTTCATTCCAGAGGGAAAAAAATCTAAATGTATTCTTATTATTTTAAAAACTGAACAATCCTTTCAAAAAAATCTGTATTTTGTATTTTCTGCTGGCTTAAAAGCACATAATTATAGTACATAGCATGAGCAGAATAGGAGTATTCAAAATGGTCATTTACAGAAATTAAATTTACTTTAAAGCTTATTGATATTTCAAGCTAATCAAACATCTTAAAAACACACATTTAAAGTATTATGAGTGTTATATGAATTTGGCCACCCACACAGACTACGGTCTTTTGTTTGAGATTAACGTATAACGCACTCTATGTTCTCCATAGAAATTGCCGTATCAACTAGCTCCGTGCTGAGTTAATAAAATAAAAAACAGTGTCCAAAATTGTGGTTACCAAATAAAATGCAGATGTCTGTCTTGTTTTCATTTGTACAATATTTTCATGATTTTTATATCTTGAACATATGCATTGTACCCTAAATATATTTGTTGGATTATGTATTTGGCAGTTGTTAAGATAGAAAGCAAAAGGCTACAAATTTGTTTAGAATACTTCAGAATAATTCAGGGGGTTTTTTTTCAAAGAAAAAATATTTTTTAAGTCAAGTAACTTTGCTGGTTTGCCTCTTTCTGTCCTTCATGAGTAAAAATATTTTGCGGCGTTGTCTTAAAAAACATCTAGTTGTAAAAAAACACTAAGTCCTTGACTTTGCTTTTGTTGTTTTAAGGAATATAGGTGATATAGTTCTATTTTAGATATTAGAACCTGAATGGTAGTAACCATGATCAAGTGCTGAAATACATCAGTGGATTGTATACATCAATTCAGCTATTGAAAATTGTAAGAATAATTAAAGTCAAATTATTATTGGAAACATACACCAGCATCAGGACAATAATGCCCCATTCCCCCTCAGTGATCAGTGGAGCAAACATTTTACACATGAAAATTTGACAAACTACACAACATTACATTTATTTACATAAAAGCACTGGAGACAGTGGAAATTAACATTAAAAATGAACTACTGGTACATAAGGAGAAAAGAGCCCAGCTCTTGTGATCTTACAATCCACATTTATTGGCAAGTCTGCATGTAGGAGTCATATTCTGAAGAATTATTTTTGGAAGATGCATGTAAATTGATGGCATATCAGGTTTTCAAGGTAGAACAAAAAAACTACTATTTGCACAGGCTCCATATAATATCATTGCACTCGAGTACCTCCCATCTTAGTAACGCAACCCATCCGTTTATTCATACTGCTTGTTTCAATATTTACTATATTTAAGTTTATGCAAATATTGCCCTAAATCTTCTGCAATCCAGGCAGTGTTTCAATGAGTCTGGCAACAAACCTACAACACCGTATTAGCTTCTGAATCACATAGGGGTTATAAGTCAGCCCATGAAACATCAGCAAACGTGAGAGGTTTAGGCTTTGTACATATTGTATTTATGGAATGCATATTGGCCTATATATTGTATAGGGCAATATTGTATGTTGACCTATACATAGGCCTAGGAAAAGTATGCACTGGGGGAAGGGGTTAAACATATTTAATGAAGAACTTTAATAACTAAGCACTTGAGTTTCCCCTTAATGCTTCACATATTGAGTAAATATTGTTCTAAATATTAATTTCAATTTGTATCCAAAAAGAAACAGTTTGGATTAAAACTGCAAACATTATGCATTTTACATTCAGATTTAATAATGAATGTCTCATCTGGAAAAGCCAACTAAGTCAACTAATATTTTTGCATGCAAGCTATTGTACGCTTCATTCATACTTAATTGTTGTTAAAATGTAAGAGGTTGAATATTTTATGTTTTTTATTTGTAAATACTTTTTTTTATTTCAACTAGTTTAGAAGGCTAAAATGCTAAAAAAGAATATCTGGAAAAATATATAATTTTAAAGATTTGTCATTAGACCAAGGCACCGACAACGCTTCAGTGTTTGTCCACCTGTTTTGAGCTGTCACTGTTATGAATGGGGTGTCAACATCATTCTACCTTCCAAGACCTAGCTGCAGCTGGCACAAAACATCAGTGTGGAAGGTGAAAAAAAAGCAGACACGCTCAGATTTCAATTATTATGAAAGATAAGTATAGCAATGTTAAGTCGATCTTCAAATTATTAAAATCTAGCGAATATGTAATAATTTGTATAAACATGAATAGAGTAAAAATTAGGATTATATAAGGTACTGCACATATAGTACATGTATAACAAAAAAGCATAGATTCTAATCTATGATTACACTTGTACAGTTGTTTGATGCAAAAGAAAGCCTGATTAGAACATGGAAGAGAGGAAACATAATGCTTCTCCATTTTTCTTCTTGCTTCATTTGTTTCTCTCCGGTATCAGCTCTGTAAGCCAGGTACTTCTACAAAAGGGCGGAGCCTCCACGCACACTTTCTCCTCTGAATTGAGGAATGGGAGGGGCTATCCCCATGGTGCGTGCTGTGGCTCCACCCTTTAGCGGAAGCACTCCAAGAATGCTACAGACAGCTTCTCGAAGAAAGAGAAGCGTTTCTGCACATCTCTTTCTCCGCAAATCTGTCTGCAATATTCTGGCCTCTTGGAGTACTTCTGAAAAAGAGTACTTCAAAAAGGCATCGCGCGCACCATGGCGACAGCCTCTCCTCTGTTCCTCCAAGTAGGGTAGAAGGTGTGCACAAAGGCTCCATCGATTTGTACCTGGATAATGAAGCTAAAGTATCAGGAAGAAATGGCTGAAGACAAAAGAACACAAAGAGGCAAGAGAACCAAAGCAGTAGGGGGAGAAGGTAGGGAGACATTGAGTGAAAGCATAAGGGAGAGTGAATGGGGGTGTGAGAGAGAGTGAGAGAGGGTAACTGATAAGTACTTTAGCATATTGTGGCAGGTCTGAATAAAAATGGCCTTGACTACAAGATAAGTGGTAAGGGGTCTTGCGGTTTCACATTCAATATAATCCTGTTGCTGTCAGCCTACTTCTATACACTAAATAAACCTATGTAACTGCATTTTGAAATTAAAATTAAATATTTTAAGACACACCCAATGGTCTGGGGTCAACAGCAGAGATTAAGCACTATATAGAGTCACGTAAGCTTTCAGAACCTCAGAGGCCTCTTTTTCAGATGCAATGACCATATGGTAAAATTGCATTCTTTCCATAGACTTCAAAAAAAAAAAAGAGTTTGAAAAGTGATATTTTTTTCCCAGTTAATGTAGGCGAGAATTGCTATTCAATTACTTGATTACATGACATAATAAAATTAGTTTCAACTAATTATTTTAGTTATTCTAAAAGCTTTGATAGCTACAGTGTGCACATTAATTATGCTAAAAGACATGTAGGTGACATGTTCCCTTTGAGATACTACTGACTGTAAAATATATTGTGGGCCGTTGTGACCTGCAGGGCCTCTTATTAGCCAATTCTTAAAAAAATGTACCACTTCATGATTCAGCATCGTAATATTTGCACAATAGTACATTCTAGTGTCCATTATAAGGGCCAGCCGTACAATGCAAATTACTTCAACTATAATGTGATACCGTAAAAGCACACGTCTTAGCACAAAGCTGTATCTGATATTCGCAAGCCGATCAGAAGTCTGATTACAGGCCATTCTACCGCAGAGAATTTAACCACAGCGAGACCCGTGAGTAGGATTCCATAAGAAATGGAAAAACACATTTTAATGAAACCATGCCAGATATATTGAGAGCTGGAACCCACTAAATAATTAATGCACACCTAAATGTTGCAAGACTAACACTGCGTTGATTTATATCTTGGTGTGAAAAACCACAAGAATTTCGTATGGACTAAAAATGCTCGAGAGTTTGCAAATGATCTAAATGCGCATCGGCCACTTCTCACAACCACGTTTTACAGTTTTATACAAGGATTAAACACGCAATACACATATATACATTTAAAACCTATCTTACATATATATATACCATAGGCAAAGAATCTACTTGATTTTTCTCCCTTTTAACTTATCTCTGCCCTATTGTCAAGCTGGTTATTGTGCTGCCTTTGTAAGGCGGATGAGAAGGTAGAGACGTTCAGGAAATTGGTGAGATAATGTTGACCATGAGGTGAACTTTTTAACTAAATAACTGCACTCTAATGACAGTGATTTACGCACAAAAACGAACTATAAGCAGCTCAATTAATGAATGTACCTGTAATGGCAACAGTTTTCATTTAAAGGGACACCTACCCCAAAAACCCAGCCCTTCTGTTAAGAAAGCTTGACTTACCAATTATTGTATTCTATGCAAACACATCATATAGAAACAGATCAAAATCAGTTGATCTATAACTGCTGCCCATTTTCCTTGCAACATAAATGCTCATACATAGTGACTCATATTTATAAAAAGCAATTTTTGGGCAAAGTTCTAAATGAGGGCACTTATGCTGGAAACCAGTAGAACCTGACTGCTGACTGCTCCACATCACAGTAACACTAAACCAAGGTGCTCTAGAAACTATGCCCAGTTTTTGCTACGTATGTACACTACAGCCATCCCGTCTCTATCCTGACAGTTTATTTCTGGACGGCAAGAAACTATGCAAACAAGGTGTTTATCGTGATATTTCATGAGGGCTCAAAATCCTGAGGACCTGAACACCTGTTTTGGCAAGATATAGATGAATGAATACAAGCACACAAACTACTATCTCCCATCTACCCCTCCACACAACAGTAGCAATTACCCCTAATTTGAAGATTGGCAATGCATTAGGTGAAATAAGTACCATCTAATGAGATAACAGCAGAATCCCCTCTTATCACCCCCACCTTTCACACAGTATTATTGGTAGAGTAATTGACCTTTTGTCCTACTCAATGCACAGCCCCAGGCTACCATTCTCTTAAAAAAGAATTCAAAGTGCCCCCCTCTGTGTTTCTGGCATGTGATCACGCCTATTGGTAAATTTGTTGGAGGATAATTTCGTTTTCCAAATTATTTCCAGCACATATTCTATATATCTTGTTTCCAAAAGAGAAATGGAATTATTCCAAAATGTTTAATGTTTGGTTTTGTGAACATACGCATTTTTGTGAGTTCTAAGTCTGTACTATTTTCATGTACTTATGTTCAAATGTCCCACAAAAATAAAGTAATTGGTCACCTGACAAAGAATACTAAATCAGATTGCCCCTAGTGTTAGCGATAAACAGAAAAATATGTTCCGTTATTTGAAAAAGATGGAAAACAAAATCTGAATCATTTAAAAAATGTCTGTAAAACTTGGTGTGTTTAAAGAACTATGACAGCTGCCAAAAATCCAGAGGCTGCCACAAGTTGTATGATTATATAATTGATTATAAATGTATAAAACTTTATTTTACAAACTAAAGCACTGAAAAGAACATGTTTTAAATATGGTTTGATTGCTGGACAGGCTCCAATAAAAGAGCCAAATACAATTCTGCAGAATAAGAACCAGAAGACCCTTTTGGAAGCCTACATTGTTATAAATAGGTCAGTTGATCATTTTGTATAGGTCATATTGGCTTTTTATAATAGGGTCTTTATTATACAATTTAAATAGCTTATACCAAATAAATGTGGAGTTATACATATATAAATATAAAATATATATAAATATAAAACGCAGATATACAGAACAAAGTCCATGTCTGAATAAGCCCTATTGTACATTCAAACATTGAGTGTACCTGTTCTGCCTGCTTAAGATAGACAGTGTATACTAGCTTAGGTCCACTCACCACTCATCCTAGGGGCACTTCATCATGCTTCACTATTAGGGTTAGATCACGTAATTGAAAAATTAGGTTACCAGGAGCACCGCTGTTCAATGGGCCAATTGAAGAGTTCAGAGATGTCTGTTGTAAACAACCCATTTATAGTATGTAATTCTGGGTCTAGCCAACACAGAGTCCACAGAACCTCATCGCCAGCACTGTGTGTCCTTCTGTGGTGGTATGTCAGCATATGACATCATGCTTAGCACAGAACCACAGAGGTTCCAATATCTATTGGTTAACCTTTTAGTGCACGTGGGATGAATGACATTATGCTAACCAATGTAGTGAGCATCCTACTGCAATTCTAACAATCAACAGTCTCATGGTGATAACTAGGTATAATTAAGTAACTAGGTATAATTAATAGTGCTTTTGAAGTCATCATAAATATTTTTACACTTACCCTTCCATATCTGTTTGCATAGGATCCGGTCAACAACGAATGGAAAACAATTATTGTCTCATCCAAATCCCATATGAACACTCTCTGTAAACAACAAATGAAGTATGACAAATATGTATCTGTATCTGTTTAGCTAAATGCAAACCTACATATGGAAATTAATCATGAATATCAGCAAAATATGCTGCACTATTATTCAGTTTACTATATGCACAAGAATCCATATTTTTTCTACACATTTATTCAAATGAGAGAGGATAGAAAATTAAAATCTGTTAAATCTGGCAGAAAGCTAGTTACTCTGGTTATTACATTTGTTTAAATATAGGGCTTTTACCCAGAACTTCTCTTGTTCGTCATGAGTATGGGCAACAGTCTTAATTACAATGCATCAGGACATTCTCAGACACAGCATGCATTTCAGCGCCTTTCTTTATTCAATATAGTTTTTAATGAAAATGTTGTAACCTACATAATGCAAAACTACAACGCACGACTACAAATTTGCAATTGATCAAGTGAAGCTGAAGCATTTAAGTAGTTACCAAACAGCAAAAGACAAAAATGTCCATCTATTATCTCAATTCTTAATACAAGAGCTTTACTGTCAACAGGATAAGAATCGTCTGAGGTTGGAGAACATGTCTCGTTTGGATGGGACTCAAGTTACTATATGACATACCTCAAGGTCAGAGTCTGGAGGTGGGGACGGGTTATTGTTTCTCCTTCCTCGTCCGCGTGACTTTCCATCAGAAGAACGTCTTAATCGATCTGAATCTGAATCTTTAATTGGCGTTGATGGGCTATGGATTGTGCTGTATTCTGCTTCAGGAAAGCAAAAATAATAAGAGAGAAGAAATCAGTCACATGCTTTAAATGTTACTACCATGCATTTGCACAGCGATACATACTATAGAATTCTAGATTATTTATCATGTTATGGTATGTCAAGAATGGGGTGATGCAGGTTTCGGTAGGGTTACTTCACGTATCCCTCAAAACCCTGTTTATGGTTATTTGTTAAAAATATTGCATTCTGTACATTTAAGGTAGCTTAATAAATTAGATGCAACATTAGCACCAAAGGAGAGAATTTAAATAATGCATACCTGCATGGATTACAGAGATAATCAGCATACGTTTTTATGGGACCCTCTTAATCAGTAACATAATAGGGTTTATAAGGCAACTTGATTGAATTTCATATATTGAATTTGAACCATATGTGCCTCATCAATGAGTTACCAAAGATGATCATCTCCCAACCAGGTCCTTCTCCCAACATGTGATGCTTGAGAGTGCCTGGTTTATACATGTGTTAATTGGTAAACGCCAATAAAATAAGTCCTTCAAGTATTAAATCTTAGGCAATTTACTTATACAGCTTGTAACTAATAGCTGTACAATAAGAGGACAGAAGAGGGTAATGGGTAATATCCTAACCATTAGGCTACAGAACAGCATCTTGTGTCCCCTTCACCTGAAGATCCACATTGAACAGGAATTGAGTCTGTCCAATTCCTATACTTTCTACTAGTATAGATCTCAGAGTATTACAAATGAATAGTTTCTTTAAACAGTAGGTACTTTTTACTGCTTTTAATACTAGAAAGGTATACAATGGCTTGGCAATGTAAAGGTTAAACACTGACATCTCACAACACTTCTGGTCCTGCCATTTTGATGACATCAATCGAAGCCGGATTAAGTGTAAGTGGAATACCCCTATCTGACTAATGCAAAAATAAACACACATGCTGTACAATTCTCTTCTTCCTTCTGAAAATCCACCTGTGCAAGATTGTCTTATATCAAACAAGTGCTGAACGGCGTGGAAATACAAACTGATCCCCTCATCACAATGTATGTTTTACTTGAAACTCTCGAGAGCTGGAATGAGAAAGTCTTCATACCACAAGAGTCCTGTTTCTCAGACAGGCCTCTGACTTCTTATTATGGAATGTTCGGATTTTCACAGCCAACTACACCACAAACATTTCATGTATTCATGCAGCGTTTCTTATAAATATAGCACACTAGAGAGAAGATATGTTTTATCGTAAACACCACCAAATTTACTCTGCAAACTGATATATGGAAGGAAGCCACACTTGGTTTATTGATAGAACGTTTATTTAAGGGGCTGGTATTCCTGAACTGCTTTTTGGGGGGATTTTTACCCCCTAAAAAAGGTAACATATCTACAACATATGACCAGATACAATTTATTTATAGAAAGATAAAAGAGAGAGCAAGCCACCAAACTATGGGCAGTATTTAAAAGGACACTCCAACCATCGTATGTACTTGAATGGTGAAAGTCCCCTTTACGTTAACATTTTCCTCCTTGCAAATGCACAGTGAGATTCAGAATCCCTTCATGCATTTGCCACATCCCTCAGTTTCTTGGCTTGCACGAGATGTGTTTGGCACACTTGGCACCACCAGACTGCTCCAGCTCACATTAGTATTCCAGGAAGTCTAACAAGACCCCCCATGTGCATCCTCAGAAAGCACTTCCATTGCTTTCAGTTGGGAGCCTTTTTCTGGTAGGGTCGAGCATCCGAAACTGGCATAAAAATAGGACAACATGGGGAGGGGGTGTGCTGCAGCTCTGCAGCTTCTTCTAAATATAAGCATGCTTTATTATGTTTTTTTTCTTTTAGCTCAAGAATGCATATTAAATCACTTACAAAGTACATAATTGCATTATTTATTAAAGGGTGTAAGGGGCACCTGAATGTACCTTTAAACGAAAAATGCACTTTATGGCTATACAATTCCAGTTATTGCCCAGTCCTATGAGGAAAAGCTGATGGTAATGTGTGTTCTGCAGGATTAAAAGCCAGAACTGTCAGCTGTTCTGTATGACTTAAAGATTGTGCTAAACCTCTTTTACAAGCTCTGTTTCCTGAAAAATGATCATTCTGAGGCCCGAAAAAAGTATGGGCATGTCTCTGAAAAGCGACTCTGCAGCTGTGCCTTTATTTACAAGTGCACAGAAGAGGCTATCCCGCTGAGCACAAGTAGACATTATTTAGATATTTGCCACCATTTGCAGAGACCTCACCATTTGTTCGAAGCAAGAAACCTACAGTATATAGGTCTATCTATAAGCCTGACGAGGCCTTTGCTTAGATATCAGACCCTACTTAACAATGCCGGAGGTCTTGTAACATCCACTGAAAACAGAACAGCCAAGGAATGGACCCAATTACACACAAATTCTGTAAACGTTTAAAGGGACGCTATCATGATTTTTTTTTCCAATACGGTTTAAAGGAGGATTCATTTCTTATCCCTTTATAGCATACCTAAATAAATGTATTTCATATGCTTTTTGTTATTCAATCTGTGTCCTTGTTTTAGAGCTATTTTGTACACTTGGTACTATTTTGCCTCACAAAAGAAGAGATAATTTTATAAACTCCACACAAACATCAGCCCTGTTCCTATCACTTTCGCTTTATCTAGAAGAAAAAAAACATGTATCTGCTGAGTTCATAAGAAACCAGGCAAAGTCACAGATCTAAAGCACAAAGGTCTAATTATCTCCAAACACGTAACAGTTAATAATAATAATAATAATAATATCCAGTTCTATTACTGCAGAGCATTTTAACATATTTGTCCATATGTTGCTCTTTATAAATATGGCTGAACCATCCAGTGTTTCTCTCTCCAGCTCTTAGATACTCTTCAATCCCTATATGCATACCTGGGACCTCTCCAGTTTGACCCAGACTTGCTGGACGAAGCCCTGTTTCCCCAAAACTAGGTCAGTTCCTTTCTTTCTTTGTGCTACCCCCCTAACCTACTTCCGTTCCACTCCTCATCCACTAAAGGCACTGCCACCACTCACAGATAACCCAGCCCTAAAAAACTATGTTGGGCAAAAGTACCAAAGTAAAAAAAATCAAGGTGGGATGAGCCTCTGATTATTAATTAAAATATGTTAAGTATTAAATAATAGTGAATTCCACCTTGTTTAAAAAAATATACATCTCTAATTTTGGCTTTCAAAATGTGGTCATCTTAGATCTTACAACCTTCAGGTGTAGCAGGGACTTATTTTTAGAATATACAAATCTTAAATAAAAAAATACTATTAATCAAAAAAACAACATCACGATTTCATTATTGTTTACATTCTATGATCCCCATTGCCGCTGGACACTTCTGCTTACGTTTCACAGTTGGTCTCTGGAATTTTGACAGATCTTGGCTAATTCATTTTCTCTTTCCCTTCTTTTGTTCTCTGCAACACCCACAATGATACTTAAAGAAACAGTAGCACACATGCTGAGTGCTAATAGGACTGATAATAGACTACAGGAATCAATTAGGGATGCATGTTTTCTTCTCAATAAAATGCACATGGTCTTCATTAAAATGCAGAAATACAGGTTTTAACCTTTATATGGTAAAAGTAGAACATAGAAAATGGAAAACCATTGTTTTGTATCTCTAACCTTCAAATGATAATAATAATAATGCTCCTATGTCTCATGTCTACTCTTCCACCATACTTTTCCTTGGCATATGTATCAGATGGTCAAAGTCAGAAATAAATACCTGTGGAGGGATCTGTAACCGCTTGGCTTGTGATGCCTGATGGGGGTTCTTGGAGCTGGTAAGTGGCTGTCGTTGAGGGTGTCGTTGGGCTGGTGTTACTGCTTGTCATGTAATGTGAAGGATACTGTGAGCTATTGTAATACTGCGTATATTGACCTTGACCAAAGCCAGGATACGATGGATATTCCTGCCACACAAAAAGTAACAAAGATTCTTTTTTAGTATGTTGCTACTTCAGAGAATGAATTCCAAAACCTAACTACAAGCACATGTGAGCTTTTCAGCATCCATCCAACACATGGGAAGCATTGGCTGGCGACTTGTTGGTACATAAAAATAGATAGCTGTACTGGATTTCAGGGATTAATTATATCGTGAATTCATGTAGAAGATTTGATCCCATGTGTACATTCACATACAATACAAATGTAAATGGCTGTTTGAGGGTTCCACTAGCACATTAAAGAAACATATTGTAATAAGTTCCTCTGTTGTCTGCTGAAATAAAGAATTTGACTTTTTAACACACTCGCTGACTCCGGAAAACAGGATGAAGACTACAGCATGAGCTCTTGGAAGACAGAACAGAAGACTTGTATATAAATGAAATAGTCTTGTTTTTCTGCCATTTACCTGCTGGGAACTATTAAATCCAGTTGAATTTGTGAGTGAATTGCTTCCTGCATAGATCCCTGATGTGGTGGTAAAGCTGCTCCCTGAAATGAAATGAGAAAAATGCTTCAAATTACTGAAAAGTGTACGTAGACCTCCCAGAATGAAGCATCAATAGGCTCCATGTGTACTTCAGAAGCCACGGAGAAAAGCGGCAATGCGATCAAAAACAAAACGCTGATTAAAAAGTCATGAGGCCACTTCTAAAGAAACACGTTAACAAACTCAGGACCGACCAACAAGAATAAATGCATCGGTGATAGGCATTATACAACTGGGAATAATACATCAGGTGTGAAAGGCGTAAGTAACCATACAATATTATTACCGAGACATAGAAGCATAGAAATCGACAGCAGATAAAACCCATTCAGCCCATCTAGTCTGCCTGATTTTCATGATGTAGAGACGCAATCAGCCCATAGCCTTGTCTTAGATTTAAAATAACAATATACCTATCCCATGTAACCTTAACGGCACACAGCATTTCCTCTCATCTAAACAAAAGGGAATACAAATAGAAAAAGTTGGCTTTTAAGGTGGTGACTGTAATAATTGAACTTAAAAAAGCTTCATAGCAGCCTGTGTAACCCTCCCCCACCCCACCACCCCAGGGAAGCTAAAGCTACTGGTTGCAACTCACAGACTTTTTGGAATGCGTATTTCTCCAAAGACAAACCGAACTTACTTATCAAAATGTAAGTAGCTTTTGTGATCATTGAGCTGTCAACATTATACACAAAAACACACGCATATAAAAAAAGTTCTCCATTGTTAAAAAAGTTTCCGATGCACTTTAAGAATTCTAGACAGCAACATACAGACATGGACCCAATGTGCGTCACTTGTTAACTCCTTACCCAATGATACTTGGGCTTCCTCACTTGCATATGGCTGCTGGTTTATATTATCTATCCAGAAAAATGAAACATATGATTATACTATATACAGCCGGACTTAAATGTGTATTTGTTGATTTATATTAAGCCACTTTACTTTGTTTCAGAACAATCCAAAAACACGAGGGAGGTGATAATAAAATAATACATTTTCTACTTAAAGTCCACATCTGCTTTGTACCATTGCTATAATGATATCCGCATGAAATAATCCAATTCTTAACATGTTTTAAAATTAACCTTTTAACTCTGGAATAGTAACTATAAACAGACACTCTTATAGGATACAAAAAAAAGCTAATAAAACAAAAATTGCAGTGTTGTTATAAATGTAAAAATGGCAAACAAGAGGTAAACAAATATTTGCAATCTGAGTCCACTATGACATCGTCTTTGGACCATATTCAGATGAAGAAACAGATTGTAATGAGCACAAACATAAAATGTGAATTAGGCAAGCTTCTATCGCTGCATGTTGTCAACTATGTTCTAAACTTAATTAGAGGAAACACAGAACGCCATGAAGGCTTAGCACTTTCGGTCACCCAAAAGGTTAAAAAGAGAAAAAAATCCCAAATAGCCCTAATAACAAAATCATTGTATTGAAAAGAAGCCTTGGAGGCAAAAAAAAAACTGGATACAAAATTCTTAGCAAAACAAATCGCAAACATCCTGCCGATACGTCTTTATTTGTTAGATGTCACGGCTATTCCAAATGGCTGTATAAAACTACATATAGATTTCTAGACTCAACGTGTTTTCTTAACTTCTTGTTCTGAGACATGAAATTGACTTAGCACATGGGAGTCTCCAATATTTCACAAAAAAACTCTTGACCACGTACAATCTAGAATATTTTAGTCACTTAAGTACAAATGTTTCGTTTTAAGATAACGTTAAAAATGCATCCAATTAAAACCTCAACATTTAATATTTATCACTGCAATAAGGAGGAATCAACACAGTTTGCAATTTATTTCTGCTTTACATTATTTATCCCAAACTTTTCATTGCTGAAATATTTCTAATTGTATTAAATATGTTTAGTTTTTTTTAAGTTAATTTTACCTTACGAATTCTAACATACCAAAATATACACATTATAGACTTTTCAGCTTCATGATTTTTAAGCCTGATAAATCTTCTGAAAGGCCATAGTAATTTAGAGAGGGGGGGAAAAGAAGAAGAAAAAAGCGTATTTTAGTTAAAATTCCTTGCTTGGCATAACGTTTGTACTGTTCGGAGAACAAGATTTTAATTCAGTGTTCTCCTTATCCCTAAATCCTGAGAAGATTACAGAGACCGTAGCAAACCTAAAACAGATTGCTAATGTGTGGCCCCATTAAATGTCATTGGCATAAGGACACAGCAAAAATGTCTACAAAGCAACTGTGCCCTTCTGCCACTTTTTTTCACGGGATATTTTTTTTGCTTAGGGAATGTGAGATCCTTTAAATGGCTAGTTACACGTAACTACTTCAGCACAGGGGTACTGTGTTCTGCAATCTGATGTTACGTCTTTAGCAGTGAAAGTGATAAAATAAGGAGTGAAAGGCTTTAAGCTCAGATGACAAAAACACAACATTCTCTAGATTTCGGGGGGACGCGGACTTCTATTTTTGGGCTGTCGGTTTAGAACGTAAATTGCACTTTAAGATTTCGAACAGAAGTTCATTTGCTTTCTATAATCAGCCCTCCTTGCCAAGGGCTATGTCTATCATCAGCGTACAATATATGTGGCAGAAGTTGAAGCAATCCACTGGGGGAAACTCTATGAAGGCCAGATGGGCTTTTAATCCTGCATCCTTTTTTTTCTCCCCTTCCTATGTTTGCTGCTGTTCAGACATCATTTGCACTGTTTTGAAAACGTCTTGCTCTTTTCCTGGCCATTAGACACAAGCACAAAGTACATTCCCCCGGTTTCAAAAAAAAAAATCTGTTTTCATTAAAAGGCCCCGCTAGGCAAACTTTAAGGCAGAAAATAAGAGATCCAACCTAGGCTGCTATATTTTAAAGGAAATAAGATCAAGCTTAAAATTAATATAAAATTCATTGATGTATGCCAATATGATTGGAAAAAAATGTATACATTCCACGCAAGCCTTACAAAACAAATGGACAATAAACACAGCCGTTTACATTGCGTCTTTTTCCCAGTTTGTAAAAATATCCTCAACTTTTTTCTGTATTACACAAACACTACATACATTGAAGATTTACGTCATACATACATGTAGAAACCACAAAATCTGTTTTATGGTTTTTTTTTTTTAAATATAATTTTATGCAAAATTCCATAATGAAAAACGTGCTCTATATGAAAAGTAAAACCAATTACAAGAAGCACTTTTTTTTATCAGGGCAACTGAAGGGCACCTCTACAAACTCCATAAAGTGTTTTCACTCCAACCATCTGTAACGCAGATCAAGCAGAGTGTGCTCACTTAAGGGAATTTGGATCAGATGGTTACCCCAGCCCTACTGCAGTTGCTTAGCTAACAGTTCAAAGGGAAAGACGTCTCTCCTCTTTTTGACAAGCACAAAATCAATATACATTAAGACCTGCCAAACAGAAGTGCTGTGTCTCCTAGTTATTAGGACATCTGCAATCGTCACTAGTTCCGTTTGAAGGAAAGTAACAGAAAACTCGGGAAACTTGTGGCATTCTCTACTATTTTATAAAGAAATAAAGAGAAATATAGCATTTGATGGCAAATAAGAATCATTCGGCCAATATGGTCTGCCCATTTTTACACATTTCACATAGTGTGCACTTTCATTGTAAACAAGGCAAAATAATTTATTGTTAAAACATAAAATACATACACAAGCATGCATAAATATTGTATGCTTTAATAACAACTTAAAAACATGAGAAAAAGTTCCATTGTTCCAATACTATTTTTGGAATCCGAAATTTGTTTTAAAATTTGATGCAAATAGGCACGATCATGCCAACGTCTAACAGGCAAACTGATAATAACAATAGTAATTAGACATATATGAATGAGGCTTTTACCTACCTTGCATTTGATAACTGTATGGAGCTTGTCCGGGTTGGGGGGCACTGAAGCTTGATGCGTAGCTAAGAAATCCTGTCTGTCCTGGTGACTGTGATTGCGGTAATCCACCTTCAGTCTTGATTCCTGCCCATAATGCACCTAAATCAGTTTGTGATATCAGATCCATGTGTCCAGACACCAGCAGATATAGAAAAAAACAATGGCCATAGACAGGGAGCTCCTGACTTTTTGGCTGCTATGGTCATTTAGTATCTGGCAGAGGATAATTAGAGTGGAGTTCCAGATATTGCTTATCTATGCCAATAAACACTAGTATTGGAACACCAATGTTTTAAACTACATGCTCCAGATAATTAAGGGTCGGTATACAGAACAGTAAAGTTCTCCAGTGTTTAAGCCCTTTTTCCCTTGCCCAATTCTTTGGAGGGTGATACCCATGAAATGTTTTTGTGGTGCAAAAGTTGAAAAGCCGTCTTATCAGCATCTCAACTAATGGTAGTGTCAGCAGAACATATCACCAGATATCATATTAATTAAACCATGAGAAATAAACTGATAATTATTTCTGCAATTGATTCTATCAGTAACATAAGTATTATGAATTTAAACACATTTGAAGACGGGACCTGACAAAACCTTGTGATCCACTAACATAGATGGTAAGCTGATTTACTCAACTGTCTTTTAACTGATAAAACTGGAATTATCCTGGGTTAAAACAATGTAGCAAGGATCTTTACCAAAGCAATTTGGGCCTCTGTGTGTATATATATATATATGTATGTGTGTGATATGATTTTAAATAATCAGGCAACCTAGAATCTACGTTCCAGACAGGAAAATTACTTTCCAAGGCTTTTACTCATCACTCATCACAAACTCAAATTCTAAAAGCCCAAGTGCAATCCAATCAAATTGTCTAGACACAAATGGTCAAAATGGAAATGGATATAGAATTGAATTTTATGTAATGAAATAATGAGCCACATTAAATAAATCAACTATAACCACAGTGAACATTACAGAAAACTTTAGTACTCAACATTGTGATTAAACAAATAGCTGATATATTTAAAGATGTTAGATGTAGAACTATAAATAAATTAAACAAAGAATAATGTATTTCCATTTAAAACAATCGCATATATAGGTTACATTTTGTAGCAATTATAATTCTTATAACCAAATGAACTGGAGCAAACACATTTTTCTTCATTTCCTGTTGTGTCTCGCACAGGCATCGACCACAATCTTGTACATTTAAAAAAAAAAAAGTCTTAAAAGAGTTGAAGAGTGGGTGAGAATCATTGAGATCTATGGCTAATACCCTGAAAAGTTATACTATAATGTCAGGACTTTTTGTCTCTAGGGATTTGTCCAGATCTTTCCTTAATCCCTTGTGTGTTAAAACCAAGTACGGAAAGACATGTTTGCACAAAATACATACATATATTTTTGAATGTCAGCACATCTACATAAAGGAACATGCCGCAGATTTGCTGTAGTAGAAAGCAGAACCATCAACTAAATGTAAAAAAAAAAAAAGCTAAAAACAATAATAAAGATTGATTGTACCTGTAATGGTTTGCTTTTAAAATGATTAGCAACTTAGTATGGGCTTATTTGGGGCATTGGAAATATGTTACTTAGAGTATTAGAAACCTAGTACTGTTTAGGACACAGCACTGTATGCTTTGACTAAAGGGATAGTTGGCATAAGAGTTGGCTGGAGGAGAATTGTGTTTTTTAGTCCCTCACTTCACTATTCATTATGAAGGACCAACACCGGCAGGTTCCTTCGACAAAAAGAGCTTAGCTGGCCCTCTATATAATGTATGTATATATATATATGTAAGAAATCTCACTGATTGAATTATGCAATATCAAGGGCAAGCCAAGCTCTTCCTGCAGCAAAAGCTCACTAGGGTTGGACCTTCATGTTGTATAGTGAAGTAAAGCAGTTGACACCACAAACCTCCTGCAAATTCTCCTGTAGACTCATTCTTTAGTGAATAGACCTATGTAGTCTGTATTCTGTTATGGAATACTCAGCCTTTGTACTGCTAACAAATCACACAAACTGTCCCGTTCCTCTCTGATAAAATATGTTGCTTGCTGATATCACAGAATTTCTGTGAACCCTGAAAGCACAGACCTTAGCTCTATCTAAAACAGAAATAGATTTCCGATTTTATTTTTAACTCACTGAATGCCAGCGGGATGAGCAACATAGCACTGTTTAAGAATGCGTAGAATGACACATTGAATGGGTGTGACAGACTGCTTACCATAGGGTGGGATTCCATAAGGCTGTCCTGGTTGGGGGTATGCAGCATATGCTGTTTGTTGCATTCCCGTCGGAAACTGAGTCTGACCATATGCAGCCATAGTTTGGGAGGAAGGGGTAGGCAGAATATGTGGGTAAGCTCTGCTATTTATGAAAAATAACAAAAAGAAACACAATGCATTGGAAATTAAAGATGGTATTGTAACATTTCACTGTAAATAGTTAAGTAATTTTATTCAACTTTCTAGGCCATTTTGGCAATTGCAAATCATTTTTAGAAGAAAGATTATATCGGATAATTAATCATGCCAGTAACAGTATGTATTGAACGAACTTCGGGACCTACACAAAACATCTGCCAATGCATTCTTAAGGAAGGAGCGGCCACATTGATGCATTGCAAGATATTACAATCATTCCCGAGAATGGAATGGCAATACGTATAATCGTAGAAATAATAGCTTTATAGGATTAATTGATAGTTTTATTATTGCATAGAAAATGAAATCTTACTTGGATGGATATATTTGTGGAGAAAACTGGTGTGTCTGTCTTGGGCTAAATCCACTGTTTCCAATAACTCCATATAGACAGGAAAAAAAGGAAATTAAAAATTAAACACCTGTACAGACACAAAGACTAAACATAGTAGGGTATAGTAAAGGAATGGTAAAACATTTAGGAATAAAAACCAATATCCTAATTCTAATAAATGGGGCTTTTTCCCTGAAATGTTCACTTTCCAATTTACTTAATACACTCTTGTGTGTACTAATCGTCATCTTAAGAAACCATTAGAAAAAAATGTTGGGTAAAAAATTCAAACAAACAATTTTAATTTGGTGCACCATATACTTAAATATAAATCAACATGGAGAAAGGAAGAGCCCTGTACCGTGAACCACTGACAATGAATCATCGTTTGGTCTTTTAGTTATAAAATTACTCAGACACATGTCTTTTGTTTTTAGTAGTTTAGATGAACTAATCCAATCTATTGTTGAACAATAGAGAAAATCTGGTAAATGTGTATTTTTATGGTCTTTAATTACATTATGTTTGAATGGGCATAGACATGTTGGCATTATATCATCATTCTTGGCTGTCCTCTTTTTGTGAAAACAATTCCCCTGATGCTTATATGTTTATTTAAGGTATACGTATGCTTTAGTTGTATGACTCCAAATATCATACTCTAAAAATTGGACAGAAAACCTGGAGAAACCACATAAATCTCTTACCTGACCCTGAGTAGTTGTCTAATGTACCGTCTGCAGTCGTAGCTGCAATATCAGCGCTGCTCATTGGCTCAGTTTTAACTGAAAAGAAAGAAAAAAATTAAAGTCTCTGCCAAACACAATTTGATGAAAAACTAATGAAGCTGTCAAAGACAAACACAGGCTACAACAAGAAGGTCTTGAAGAATGGCCTTAAGTTTGTTTCTACACTAGAGATAAAGCCGGTAATGGGGAGAGATGTGGGTTAAAGAGTTTCAAGAAAGATGCCCAAGTCAAGGTGCATCTTGTGAATGCTCAGGCTTGTATACACCTAGAGCTACCATACCTGCATAACTCAATGCCCCATGTATCGCAGTGTTCTAGATCAGCCATGCTCAGTTTATTTGCGGTGTAGGAATTCATAGATCAAAGAAATGGAAATGTCACTGCTAGCGATCTATACCTGGTGCATTGCCGTTTCCTATAGAGCCTGCCAAATGCAACCAGCCATAACCATAACTGATTATAAACACTAATCAGTATACTAAGGATCAATGAGGCACTCAATAATAAGGATAAAGGAATTGTGTCCAAATAGGAATGCAAATTTGTTAAGAAAAACTGCAAAAGAAATGGCTCAATTATTATTTGCCAGAAAAAATAAAAAAATCTATATATTACAACTACCAGTATAGCAACAAGCTATTTTACTGCCATTACTATATTTACAGCATTAACAAGTTGTAAAAGCTAATAACATGCCAAAGTTTATCCGCCTGACTTCCAAAAATAAAACAGCTTCTTCCGAAAATCAGATTGAATTCAGAAACCCCTAAAAAACATTAGTCGGAAATTATTACCTATATGCATAAGCATAGTACCCATCAGTGGTGTGCAATATGGACACGTGGTCTTTTCCTGTGACTAATTAGTTTCTGTTTAATGCACTACTATGTTTAGCAATGCAATGAATGTGGGGAATTCTTCATAATTAATGGACCTGTCCGTTTAGACATGTGTAGTCACCTAGGGGACATGATGTTTACATTGTAACAATGATTTTAAAATAAAATTGTCTTTACTGTATGAGAAAAAATGGTAGCTAGAAAGACAATGTGTCTTAAGAACTTGTAGACTATCTTACAGATGTGCCTTATATGACACATGCTAATAGAAGCCACGGTGATGGGTGACCATGCAAACACTGCTTTAAAAAATAACAGTATATGAAAATATAATCTTGATAGTGGCATGTCAAGGATCACAAATTACCAGGGCAACATAAACAGAAGCAATCATGGTCTCATAACTATCCATGGGCTCCTAAAGTAATGATGGGAACATAAATTATATACAAAAAAATAACGTGCCATTTCAACACAGCAGCTTCATTATGGTAGACAGTAAGTCTAAAAGCTGTATTTTTGCAACAAGAAAAAAAGCAGAATATGTTTTCACAGCTTGTTCGGTATGAAAGTGAAGCCCTGGAATAGCCAAGGTGGAGGGGAGGCATGAACTGGCATTAGAACAGGAGTGCATTCAGGAGGTGCCCCTGGAAGGATCAAGGGGTGGCCTAAGTGAGACTTAATTGGAGGTTGATCCTTTTTGGACCACACTCCCAGAAAAGATCCCTGACCACCTGCCCCATTCATTGAGGTATCTTCCATACTGATGTAAAAAGGGATGGATGACTAAACCCTAGTAGGCTTAGATGTGTTGGGGTTGGTTTGTCAGAAGTGCCGACAACTCCTCATTTGGTGGATGCATTTATTGTCAGATTCCACAAAAGGGTAGTTTTGACCCACCATGCAGTGAAATTTAAAGCCACTTTCTCTTGGGAGTCATGGACAGTCGTAGGTATTTACACCTGTATTAGCTGCTTCAGTGAAAGATTCGAAAAATGTCTATAAGTAGAACAATCAAAAATTTATTAACAGCATGTTTAAAATAAAGTAAGGCATAACACAAAAACAGTTTTTTCAATTAAGTCATCTTTAACGCCCTTTCTCAAATGTGGGCAACCTGCAAGTACCCATCAACTGTCAGACTACAAGTCCCATGATCCACCACAAGTCACTGCTGGATGGAAGCAGACTGCGTCTCTCTGAAATGGACTATAAAGGCTATAGACATATGTGTTAATAACCAGTGCCCCTACACACAATCTAAAAGTGCCCAAAAGTGCCTCCAAGTACAACAAGAACTTTCAGAAATACAACATATTAATCACGTAAACACACAATTGGTGCCATGGCCTATCTGATATACAGAAATATAACACAATTCACATATTTTTTTAATGTTGGTTCATAAAAAACTAACAAACCTGCAGAGGTCTGCGTATTGGCACTTAGCAGCCAGTCTGCAGTGTTCAGAAGAGTCATGTTGTCCCCTAAAGGGAAAACGCAAACAAAAGAACCCATCGGCATCATTTCAAACATATCTTAAAGAAAACTTTTTTTAATCTCGGTGATACATGGTCATATCTTAATAAGCTTTTACCCCTCTTCTGGTTTCTCTGGAAGGGAAGCTACCAGTGATTAGTTCAAAGAAATGCATTGAAAAAGTGAGTGTCTCAGGATAAACACTGGATTCTCACTGTGTGAGTTGAAAGTTTTCCCTGTACCTATTATTGAGATGACTAGTAACTTTTCCCGGCCAATAAGTCTTTCTGCTGGCTGAGAAAATATAATTATACTTTTCCATGCCTTATATTACTGTATACCTTTTTTAGATATAAGCTTCTTCTAATAATCACAGTAAAAATGTACTTTTTGCAACGATGCAAAAATACTAGAGTAAATAATATCTATGTATTTATATCTGTTCTAATGGAATAAATGCAACCTGAGAAATGTTCTTCGCATTTTGAATATCTATACATCACAGTTCCCATAATCCATATTGACCAACATTGGGGTTTCTAATCAAATGTCACCTGTTTTAAAATAATTGACTAATTGCCGTACATGGCGGTTGTGAGAAAAAGTGATTTTAAGAACTTCACTGATGTTCTTAGTTGTCGTCAAAATTTGATGTGACATCTTACAAACCTGATTTTCCAATATTTATCATATGTCATTTGAGGTTAAGAGAAACAGTAGGCGAAGACAACCAATGTAAAGTCAGCGTATAAGACTATACATAACAAGGGGTAGTTAAAGCTAATTTGCTTATATTTACTGAGATTTTAAAAGATAGTGTAATTAAAGGTACTATAGGAAATGCAAACAGCAAGTTTAGAAAAACTTTTGCATTTTTTTTCTAGAATGCTTAGTTTTAAAGCATTAGAGAGATCAGGAAGTAATGTGTGCGAGCGGAAATTGTGTCCCACAAACCAATGAACAGTAATACATATATATATAAATATATATATATATATATATATATATATTGTATGCTCTGCCAAGCTTTATGAAACTTAACATATACATGTTTATCTATTGTAATGCATATGTCCTATATATATTATATAATATATATATATATATCCTATAGAAACCTAACATTTGTCAATTTTAAATGAAGCATGCCAAACAACGCAAGATAATAATTTTGTCGATTACGTTTCTTGAAATATATATTTTTATTACAAGAATGAGAATAATAGGTTCAAAGCAAAGAATTTGGTTGTTATATTGTGAATTTCAGCCACAGGTTATGAAATAGCAGTTTACTGTAGAAATGCCATGTTCTCTTTTTGTTTCAAAACTTCTGTATTATTCTTTTAATAAAATATTGAAAAATACATTACAAATGTTACCTGAAGATAAACAAATGCATTACATACAATGTAAAATACAAAATGTGTCCATGATCATATTCATCTGGGACAAAATCCGTTCATAGCCATGACGTAGGATTAAAATACTCATGAGTATCTCATGAGTAATTATGAGTTGGGGACACTTCCAGGGCACCATAAAAAAAGCAAACACCTAAACATATTAAATGCATTAATGGACCCCTGTAGTGATGAGGTTAAAGACTCTCATGGTAATCCTGACCTTTTTAAATCTGTGCTTAATGATCCACAACTATTCAATGAAGCTTTGATACTTACAGGTTGGTCACTGAAATCTAACATTAAAATAAAAAAATAAACAACCTTCCTTGTGACAGTCTATTATCCTTGAAAAACCCTGAATTGATTAAAAACACTGCCTATTAATTACTTCATGTTAATGGCATTTATGACTAGTTTGTTAAAGCCTATTCCCAACTGGATGATAACAGACAACAAACTAAATCAATAAATATAATATTTTCAAACAGGAAGCCATTAATTGCCTTAAAATTGGGTGCCTTGAATACCAACATGATATTAACAAGATTCTAAGCAATTACTTTGTAATTATAATTACAATATGGTTTGATTGTAAGCTCTATGGGATCAAGCTGATTTAGCTGAACAGACTGAATGTATTCTTATTAAACACTTGCACATGATGGACTGTGCTAATAAAGCACAAATAAATAAAAATAATATTCTTTAGAAAAGCATTCCTAAATCCTAACTCTCATATATATATATATATATATATATATATATATATATATATTATAATTTTGCACAGATCACGCTTATCCATTAATTATTTCTGAAAATTACAAAAAAACCCATTTAAGTCCTAGTAGCTATATTCAGTTAAAATACATTTTAATTTGGAGAAAAGAACAGGTTTACTGTAACTTACCCTCTGTGCCATTTGGTGTCATGGAATTGTTGTTGATGTGAGAGTTATCAAGGCTCGGACCACCTGGAGAATCACTGTTACCACTAAGACGACTCTGTGGACTTGCTAGATCCTGCATTTCCATAGACCTGCAATGTAGAACCAAATTTCACTTTGGAGCAGAGGACCATAGTTGGAATATTAAGATCCTTGTGTGTTCAACCGCAGAACACAAAATAGTCTACATGGTGCACAAGGTATGGAAGTAATCACATTTCCTTCAAGTGTATCCTATTCTTTCCAGAGCATGTTGGTGAATCCTTCTAAGAATATAATCAAGGCAGCCCTAATTGAGCATAAAAGGCTGTACTGTTTAAACGATCTACTGCTGGTGCAACTAGGCCTAGCTACACGTGTAGTAAACATCTGCTTTGCGTACATCCATTATTCAATACCACGCAGAGATTTGTTTAATACCTTGCAACATTTCTTTAATCGCACTGTAGGTTCACAAAACGGTAACATTATTTAATGTAATCTAATCAGCACGATAGGGCCAATCGTATTAAACGATACTTCAGAAACGCCAACCAGTTTTAAGTGCCTGTTAGAAATACGCCAGGAGGATAATAAGCCTTTGATGTCACAGAGACTATTTATGTGTGACTAATGTGAAACCATATTGAATTTGTACAAACAGATTATGGTTCAATCGTTATTCCTGACTTCTTTCTAATCTGGATAGTAATTGACATTATCAACATATTAGAGTAAACAATTTACTATTATTAGCACTCAGCACCCAGAGCCTCCCATGATTTATCTTTCAATTGTATTTTAAAGGGTCGACAAACACTTGAAGCTATTGATGTTAGGTTGTAGTCCTATGACTGGGAATGAGGTATTCATGATGCACATGTTTACTCTGGCAAACCAGTTAATTGTTCCCCAGTTTCCGTTGAAGCCAATGCAGCATTAAACATTATTATGTCTGCTGGTTGTTTGCTCTGAGGATTACATAAAGCGTGGCCAATTCTAAATGGATAAAGCCAACATACAGGGGATCCATACTGGCTTTAGTTTGCTTTAGCACTGTTGGGTAGCTCAGCTGTCACTTAGGTAAAGACCGCAGATAACAATGCGTTTCAAGAGAAAGCACTTTATATTTTATATATATAATATATATAATATATATATATATATATCACAGAATTCGAGAAATAAATTATTCCAAACAGTCCACGAAAAAGGATTATTAACTGTAAATAATTATTATAGAATATGTATTTTTATAAAGCTTGTTCAAACATGATGTGAAATGCATAATTTCTGTTCATAGCATACCAAAAAAATAGTCGTTTTAGATATTTTAGTACTTTTAAAATAAATGCTAATAATTTATTAATATTTTACAACTTAAATGCTAGTGAATTCAAATGCATCTACCCTCATTGTTTCTAGAGATATACATTAAAAAATAACATTACAATGACAGTAGACATTATATAAATATGCAAATATAACAACTTATAATATATTGGCTAATAAATACTATTATTTTTAATTTACAAAAGTGTGTGTTAATCTTATGGGAGGAAGCACTTTTTTGTAAAGGTTAATGATGTTTTCTGTCTATTTATAGCAATTAGAATATGTCATGCTAATTATAACTTTGTGTTTAAAATAATTTACACCAAACCATTGCCACGACATAGTTCACATTGTATGTGTAAATGATCAATTCATGTAAAAGGAAAAACTGTTCCTTTTTTTTTTTTTTACACGTAATGCACGGGGACAGTTTTACAACATTTTAACTTACAAATATGTGGCATTCCCACTACTCACATTACACAATAAGACTAAGGCATTTAAAAAACAGTGCACAGTTACAGAGTTACGGTTCAAGGGGAGTTACACATGTATATATTATATTCATGGCATATTTAAACCTAAAACTGATTTAATTACAGAAATAATCTAGATCTCGTGGAACCACCTTCAAGAAATAAATATAGAATAACAAAATGAAAAACAGAAAAACAAAGAAAAAATGGTAACCCTATTTTGACATAAAAGCCCGTACAACTGATACCTAAATATCAGGCTTTTGTCCTGTTACACCTAGAAGAGTATCAATGATCATTTGTTATGGAAGACAAGGTGGTTTTCCTTACCTGTGATTTGGGGAAACAGCAACATCTGAACAGGTCTGAGGTGGTTGCACCTATGAGTTACAAAACGAAGGCTTTGTTAGTGGCAAACCCACTCTTAGTCGGAATTTGTGGCAGGATGGCAATATCGTTAGCCTAATGTTAGTGTGACCAAATGCAGAAGAGGACACTGTTGCAGGAAAGTCATATTGTTAGGACTCTCAACTGTGGATTCTCCCTGCTGTTCTCCTCCTCTTTCTCCCCGTCAGGGGGAAGGCAGCCAAATGGCAGGGATAGTGATTCATCATTGGCCTATGACAGCTGCAAAATGGATTACCCCTCCCCCAATCAACATGCAAAGCAGTTTTTGTAAGGTAGTTAAGACAAGGTGCTTGGAAAAGGTAGCTATTAAAGGAATAAGCATGTGGAAGAGAAGTAGCTAAACCATTAAACCCACAGCAGCATCCTCAAAGAATCTTTCATCTTCTGTTATCACTGGATGAAATACATCCCCCTTCCACACTTTAACTCTTGACTGTGTCCTAATCTTATCAAGTTGAGTTTCCTCGATTTGTTAGTAGGCGTTTTAATTTCAGCACAACTGGTTTCTGGATTGCTCAGGAAATACTGGAATTATCCTTTTTTACAGTAGCCCTCTTTTTTAAATACTAACTAGACAAACCTGAAAACCACACATTTTGGAGTAAACACAGAAATGTAATGTAAACAATTGAAAATGATATGATGTTTAATCAGGACTTTCCGCAGAGTTCTAAAGTAAGTATTTTTAAACTAAGAGAGCAAAACCATTGTGCCAGTGCGGGTCAATATTTCTACCACATACAGATTGTAGTAAGTCTATAGAACATGTTATATGTGGCTGGACAAAAAATATGTTTTGAGAAGGTTTGTTGGAAAAGGTACTCATATTAGCCCAAAGCAGACATATTTAGCTTCTGCTACGAGAACATATATATGCAAACATTGTTCCTCAGCCAGCTGTTGTTGCAATATGGCTTTTGTGGTACCACTCATCATACACAACCATACATTGGCTGGCTGAAGAGGTCACAAAACCTAGTGCCAAGACAGCTTATGGTCCACAGTGTTACTCGGCCTACTGTAGACAGGGGATAAAAATGCAGGTGAAGAAAGGTTTTAAAAGACCTGAAACCAGCAACAAACACTTCACCACAGAAAATATATTGTCTGAAAGGTCTGCATCGAAAAACTTTGATGTGCATTTTCACTCAACCTGAATGAACTGAGATCTCTTTGATGATCACAACACAAAAGGATAGAGATGAGGCATTTTAAGTGCAACATAACCAGTTGAGCAAATTTCACTTCTGTGTCTGTTTTTTGTCTTTCACAGATGCTATTCTTTAAACAGTCGAAAGGAAAATAAAACACAAGTCGTCAAGTTTTAGTAAACCAGGGGAGAAGACATTTCTGCCTCATTCACAGGGGCAATTATAACTTGTAATGCAGAAGCCAAAACAATATGGCCTGCAGATACAACTTGCTAAAGAAAACATAACCCTGGGAACATTAAAAGGATATAACAATGCTTCATTAGAGTGTGTGCGACACAATAAATTGGTGCTGTAAAATTCAGAGAAATCTAACACTAGCAAATAAAACTGAACCCTTTTAATACATTTTAATGAGAATTTAATATTAACAAACACTTCAATGTTATATCAATTATCTTTCTGCAAAATATGGTCAGTCATAAGTAAAATATTTGTACTGGGTTTATCCTTAAAACAATTTGAATATTCTGGAACAAATATTGGCATACATATATATTTATTTGAATTTTCCGCATTAAAAAAAATATTTAGTCATGACCGATCGCATCCTTTACTTAACTGAGGGAAGAGGCATATTCTGAGTGTATTTAGTGAATAGACTTTCTAACGTGTTGATGCAATGCTGAATAGTACACAAGACATTTCCGACCTTATAGGTTAACTGGTGAAATTGCAGCAGTTATAATTCACAACCATGCAGACCAGTAAGGTCATATTAATCTAAGAATACAGCATTTAGAAACAGAATTTCAAGCCAGATAAATGCTAATAGACTATAAGCTCACAAGAACAAGGCCCTCTTCTCCATCTGTATGTCTTAACAAATGTCAATTATGTATATTTTTGTTAATTTTCACTCCCCTATTGTAATAGTACTACAATCCCCTAAAACTCTATAAATAACATGTAATAAATTTAACTTAAAATTAGTAAATTTTTTTATGTTAAATGTAAGGATGCCATCAAAAAAATTTCAGTGGCCTTCTCAACCGTCTTGTTCCAAATCCTGTGCACTAAAATATCTCAAACCTATTTGCTAAATCATATTTCTGTCACCTGTATATTAAAACGTGTGATTGCCACACAGACCTGCATATTATATCACTGCAATTTCATTTAACCATAAAAAGTGAAATTGACGTGACCCCTAACACTAGGTATGGGATATCTGTATTTAGGTGTATAAAAACTATACAAAAATAGTCAAGTGATTTATTTGTATTTAAACCCATATGTTCCGTGTTACCAAATTATGAAGAAATGACTCCTTAATCAAAATAACTTTAAGATAACTAATCCTCACTTAGGCTGGTCAGCTGAGTCCACATAGTGGCCCAGAGAAAATAAATGGGGTCCTAAGAATTTGAGAGCGGACAACAATTAGATACAGATGTGAGTCAAATTAGTTACAGTTTACAAAATGCTACACTTCACATGATTTTTTTTTCTCCTTTTTCCCTGCTCTATCAACATCCGTGGTAAAAAAATTATGATGTTGAAAAGGGGAAAGGGGGGAAAAAAATGAGACAAGGAAAATACATCTCTGGTTAGTGCTGACATTTATTTTTTTTTCACCACTGTATGTGTTATTCTAAAGGAATCCCACACTTAAGGTTGATAAGTGATAGACGAATGGAACATTTCCACTTTGTTACTAGCCCAAATGACATAACACAGGTTTTGGTGCGAAAAAAAGTCTGATGACATATATTATCAGTGTGTAAGTTAGTTTAGCAAAATACAAATAATACAAAAATATTTTTTGTGGGTTGTTTCTGGATTAATATAACAGCTATATGGGACGCAAGCAGTCACTGCCACTTTCTCATAGCATTCAATGAAAAACAAGAGCCGATTCCTCTGAAGTATATTTAGGGCTAGCAAATACAAGTTCTGATTAGTTAATGAGGATCTTTAAGTTGCCTGTTTTAAGTAATTAAACATATAATTCTTCACAGATGTAGATTTTCGCTGATTGGTGACACAGACTTTTACTTTCATTAACCTATGCAGGATTGGAAGGAATTATACATGCAGTGTGCCATGCAGTTTGTGGAAAAGCCTCGTAGGATTGTAAGAGTTAAACGTTACCCAGTATCCGAGCCATCCATTGAATGGCCACATTAAATCTGTTAATACCATGCTCTTCAGCCTACAAAAAAATGATTTCCAGAAGGCAGACTTGCGTCTCAAGATCATCAAACAAGATTTTAAGGTTTAGATTTTCTCACATTTTCCCTACCACAGAGCTCAGGATGCGGGGGGAAAAATGCATGACTCTTATATTGTTTATTATACTTTGTGAAATTACAAAATCTGACAGCAGTGCCTGTGTAAAGCCAAAAAAAGTTAATAATGTTCAGTGTAACATTAATCGTAGATGGGAAAGGATTTTAAATCTCAAAGCAAAAACAGAGTCTATGTAAATTATGGGTTTTTCTAAGCCTTGTATTTTTGCTTACTTAAAGCAATTTTTATAAAATGACTATAATTTAAAACATTTTTTTTTCCAAGGCAATGAATGTTTTTAAGTTGGAAGTATCAGCCTTATCAAAATAAATTCAGCTGATGTGATAGACATTTTTGTTGAGTTGTAGTTTTAATCTTTCCAAAGAAAACAGACCAGACCAGAGTCATTTTCAAAGATTTAAATTGGTTTATATGAAGATACTGGAAAAAGAAAAAACATGTCCTACCATTTATAACAGAAAATATTATTCTAGCAGGTTTAACAGCTCACAAATAAAAATAGGTTGTTTTAGAGAATAATTACTACAATACATACTGGTATTGTATGTACTATTTTAAAAATAGATATTTTAGAAAAAAAAGAAAATGTCAGCTTTAGCATAAAGACAATACTAAATTGCCTAATAAAACAGAAAATTACCAATTAAAGTTTGATATGTTTTGTACATTTTTTGGGAGGTATAAAGAATTTAATTTATAAGCTAGTTATGTTTTTTTTTATTTAATCAAAGTTTATGTTGCTAGCATAAAATACCTTTCTGCCAAGTTGTATATATGTGTATACACACTTATAGCATGATATCATCCTTATTTTTCTTAAAATGTTTTCTACATCCACTTTTTAAAAATCAAATGACATTTTAAATGGCGGTTATTTATATGCTGGCGTTATATACATGCCAACAAAAAAATAAAATAAATAAAAAATAAGATGCAAAATATGAAAAATATAGAGTAGGTGTGTACAATACATAGGTGTGCATTAAATAAAAAAATGTAACAGTGCTAACAAGTTACATTTTCAATATTGGACTATTGATAAATGCTGAGAATAGTGAAAAAAAATGTAATGAAACAATAATGCAAACATCAACACTAGCTGATATTCTATTAATATTTTCACTAAAAGGGACCAGATGAAATAACTATGCTCCAAATAAAGAGATAACCTATTACTAGGAAATTTGGCCTAAGCCTTTATATGCTTGATTTTTTTTAAGCAATAATACAGACATATTCTTTTTATTTATTTTAAACAATTATGTTATATTTTTACAGTTTTACTATTCCTCAAAACTAAAAACAAATCACAATATTATTAATGCACAGAGAAAATAGACTTCCTACTGGCACTGCAGAGAAAGGGAATCTAAATGTAGTGTTTTTCTTTTACACCAAAATACATTTTATTTATTACTAAAATAAGTTACTCTTCCTGATGTCAATATACTCACAGTTCTGGTGACTGACAATAATGTTTCTCCTTCTTCACATTCAGTAACTCCTTAACAAGTTGGACTCTGAAGTGTTTGGCTTTCAAAAGGTTCTGAGCCAAACATCAGAGCTGAAGTGTCCGCTTTCTTTAAGGCAAAACCAGATTACAGAAGGAAAGAAAATGCCTGATTAAAGTCCCAGGCTCTGAAGCCTGAGTTTCTGGGAGGGAGAAGGGGGGAAGAACACTTCCAAGGATGAATGCTAGCAGAAGAACTTGCAGCAGGCGCTGGCAGGGGAAGGCTGCCCGTAACGTAGCATCAACCCCATCAGCCTTTACTCTCAAGTCACTTTTTTGAGAAGAGAGCTCCTTCCCCAGTAAATACAGATAATATCTGAGAGCCTTAAACAAAGAATGTGAATAGGCTTCCCTCCTATTTGTTTGGTTTCTCTGGTAGATCAGCCCATGTAGCTAGAGGGCTTTTTTTTTGTTTTGGGGAAGCAAAACCACAGTGATTCTCTTGTTCAGACCTTATTGGTTTAAGTAGAACAATAGTGATGAATGCTGGGCTACTACTGTCTGATCCAACCTTGCAACTTCAGAAAATTGTATTATGTAAATGAGTCCATAGCCATGTCTGAATATACAGCTGTGTGTGTGTGTAAAAAGCCCCAATTGAAGCTCCGTCAATGGGCTTCTTCAGAGCCTCCCTATTCATATTCTAGGGCTGCACCAACACCATGTATCTGAAATGATCCCACCAGAAAACAGACAGTAGTGTACAGTTCAAACAGTCTGCGCTCGACAATCGAAACAAAAAGAAAAGCACTACAGCTTTGGATCAAATACTCGATTTGCACGCATAATGATTTGTATCTAGGCATTCTAATATAAAGTAGAAAATGTATAAATAAATAGATCATAAAGAAGACAAACCTATACACAAATAAAAGAGCCTTGAGCGTAAACGTGCGGTTCCATCTACTGATTGAATCTTACACTTTTAAAACTAAATAAAGATTTAGAAACATCTTTTTTATAGTAGTGTTGAATGCTCATATCCTTCCTAAAAATAATTAACAATGTCAAAATGTTCCTCGTTCATAGTTTTTGCAGGGAATGCACAATTGCCATGTGACACAAAAGCAGGCATCGATTAGCTGTTGCCATAGAAATTCGAAAAGCATCTTCAAAGTTTCTGTATTCAGTGGCAAGAATACAATGATAGATCTACGTCACATACTACAGAGTGCAATTAATGTTGTGTTGAAGTGGAACAGCGCCTTTAACACTCCATAAACGTATGATCCTTAGCCTTTCACTAGACCCTTCTTTACATCCTGTACTAGTATGTTTAATGTATTTGGTTATTACTTTCTACGGACACAGATGACTGAGCAGCACAACACGGTATGTTGGCACATTATAAATACATTATTATGATAATATTTGCAAGAGGAAAATGAAGTGAGAATGTATGACAGATGTGCATGTGAAATATAACACTTTGTTTTCCTGTCTCTACTTTCATTTTTTTCCCCCCACCCAACCAGGGTATTTCTCTACATAAAACCATGGCTGGCTTTATATACAGTATGTGTAAACACGCTTTAAAATAAATTTGTGATACTGTGGCCCCTATGCATCATTGGTATCAGACTATATCTATACGTCATTCTAATTGTAATTATTTTTAGGGAACCACCAATAAAACCAGAAGAAATATTAAGGAAAAATATGCATTTATACTAAAGAAAATTTGATTCAAAAAGCACATTTTAAATACATACTCTATTTCTCATGATAGTAATTCACTCTGTATTTTTCTTTTTGTTCTTCAAAACTCTCAGTGCTTTCTATGTCTGCCAGAGAACATGCTATGTCATACTACAGAGAGCAAAGCTGCTTTTTCCTCGTTGCCCCCATAGGAGGCTCCTTGTATCTACTGATGTTCTTGTGTCTAGCCAGCTCCATGGATAATAGCCATCAAGAGGGAGGTGAAAAGTCTCCTCTGGTTCCAGACCCAGGCCAGACATAATCCAGCAGAAAGAAAGAATTAGGGGAACAAGCGAAATATGTAACAATGTCAAACTAGATTTAATGTGTGATATTTAGTATAATTGTTCTTCCTACTATACTATGCCTATATGCATATAGTTTTTAAGACGGTAAGGCTTTCTGGGAATTTTACTGGTTTTAATATAAGAAATATATATAATACATGTGTTTTTACTCACCCTCCCATTGCATTTTTTGTTGTTCTTAATTATATACAATATATACAATATATTTATATATATTCTTTACGTTTAAGCATATATGTGTTTTTGCTGAACTACAAGGAGAGGAATAACAGCAAAAATAAGCTTTTAATAACTAATATGCCCCCTAAGCAGCGCAAAAAAATGAGTTTGGGTAATTTCCTTTTCATATAAAGACATTATCTAAAAAAAAAAAAAGGTTGCCTTATGAATACAGCCAAACACATCTCCTACATTGCAAATAGATGGGGACTGGCAAAGCGGCTAATGGATAAGGGGGTATTCTACAGAATCCCCCCATGCATTTTCAAGGGGAATCCACAAAAAGGCACCAGTCAGCTATCGTATGTATTACAGTGTATCGTATGGCCGAAGCCTCCATTTAATGAATTTTGTACATGTGTTTGAACAAAAAGGAAAAGCGGCTTCATTTTTTTCTCACACTGGGCTGGATTCTATGTAGTTGGGAAAATAGGATGAAGGCAGAGGTAAAATGGCCTAGATTCATTAATTGATAAAATGTATCGCTATTTTTATCTTATTTCTTTTCCATTACAAACCATGCGAGGATTGCAATTCAATTAGATAGATAAATCCAGCCCATTGAGACATTTTGGTGCGTATTACATATGAATGAAGGGAGTGACAGAGAACTGTGCTGTGCAATATACTGAATACATAGTCTGCAGATATCACTCTATTCACTATTAACATACGAGTAAAATAAGTCATATTTGCAATCTTCGGGGAGGGATTTATTCCTTCTAGCATATTATTGAGGGTAATCCCTATCATCATTATTTTGTCTACATGTCCATATAGCACGACCGCCGTTTGAGCTCTCTCTGCTTCACCCAGTTCTTACAGGCGTTCTTAAGCTGCTGTGGAACCACTAAATCCTATTTTTCAATCGTACAATTCTGCTGAATTTGATGGCACTATATAAATCAATAACAAATGATAATAATAGCAGGCAACATTTAATCACTCAACCTGTGTGACCTCAACCTTTAAATGAGCGGCCCTGTCCCAGCTTCTCCTTGGTTATTGTAGTCTTCTTGGAATCCAGTTGATTATACGTTATGACTGGGAAGAAGCATGGAACATGCTGGTTTTCTGCATGCTAACATATAATAATTTGTTACGGTAATAGCTGGTGTGTCTGTTAAATCTCTTTCTCCAGCCACCCACTTATTCAATTATAAAGTACGTTGATTAAGTTATGTATTCCATGTATATATTTCTTTGCATACATTTATAATGGCAAAATAAATTGAAACATGATGCCCTACAGCGCATTGCAGTTTTGGTTCAAATGTATGGTACTTTGTCCCGTTCATGCTATTATTTATGTGGCTAGAAGGCATAGCTCCTTCTTTACATTAAGCCTTAGAAAAGCCACAACCCAAATATTGTTGTTAGGCTACTGTACAAATTAATGGGAAATCTAAATGAAAGAACATTACATACACAAGCAGATTGTATTTGTAGTATAAGGCATGATATGTTAATGTTCCCTGTCTCAAGACCTTCAAGATCAGTGAATACAATCAGTGCAAAGGTCATGGCGTTGTCCCTATGCCATTGCGGTAAACCGACACCATAGTAATAATTTGTTTTGTGTACTAGAAACCAAAGATCTATATGGCCCAGAGCATTAGGTAATTAAAACAGCCTACTAGGGTGGGGCATTCGTAGGACAATACTAGGCAGGGAATAGAAACGTTTTGTGTTTAGAACAGAATAAAATATATGTAGCACAGGCTTATAGGTGTAAAATTACACTGTAGATACCCAGAGCCTCAGGTTGTAACGTTTTGGAGAGACCTGTCTATTCCAAATATAAGGAAATGCAGGAGGCTATTCAAATAAATACAACGTAAAAACCTAAACCCTCCTCTTGCTATGTAAAATAAAACGGATACTACATGACATGATATTACAGCTGAACTTTAAATAAAATATACAACAAATTATATAATATATTAAATCATTTTAAATCTGATGTTATAAATGAATGGTATGTGTAACCCTTGGACTAGTTAACTTCAAATGCCTGTTTTTTTTTATTTTAAAGATCGTAATCAGTCATTGTTTTTAAAACAAACATTAGAAACATAGAATTTGGCAACTGATTAGAATCACTTGACCAATCTAGTCTGCCTCTTTTTACCTGCTATGGACATTTCAAATTTTATTAGGTTCTTAGTCTTCTCGTTTACCAAGGATGGCATGATGTCCCATGTCTGTTTAAATTCTTCCACTTCTGTTTTAAAGACTGTTACGTTGATTAACCCTCTCATTAAGTAAAACTTCCTAACATTATGACTCTGGGTGTCTTGTCTTAATGTTCAAAGTCTTGTCCTAACATTTCTCCTCCTTTGAAAAATACCTTTTGAAAATGTTGGAAAAGCAACAATTGCTCCAAAAATTAGATCTGGGAAAGAAAAGGTGACCAATTTCCCAATAAAAATGGCACATCCAATATATAAATCTCCAGGAAAGTTGTCATCTTTTCTGGCATGCTGACTCCCTTTTTCTTTCAGGAGAACATCACACGGTAACTCACACATAGCTATACATACACGCTCTCCCATTTACACAAACGTACACACTTATGCTAACACGCATACACACTCATGCTTACCTATAATTACACACATACTAACATACACTCACATGCTAACACACAGTCCCTCTCATGCATTTATGTATACCCATGTATGCTCACACACACTTATACATTCATGCTCACACACACTTACACATGCACATTCATGTTAACACATTTATACATAGACACTCACTCTAATATACATGTTAACATGTCGTTCTTATACATATTGCAATGGAAAATATATAAAAAAAGTGATGTATTTTATCTCAATTAATATGTACCAATATATCTAATGTTTATCTCTCTCTCTCTCTCTATATATATATATATATATGTGTGTATAAAACTGTCTCAATTTTACAGAAAACATCAGAAATATTATTCCTCTGGGAGTTCAGTGTACAAACTTCTTCTCTAACAAACTTGCAAACGTCCATTGGTATTTTTAATTTGGACCACTTCAAGTTGAGAAACCAGGGAGGTACCTTTCCTTTCTTGTAATCCAACATGTATCTGAGCTTATTTACTTGCCACTTCTATCATATCAAGGAAAATCTTCTTAACTATGGATTGCATAAAGCCTTATGGTGCAGTTGCATTTCTCTTACAGATAAAGGTGAGTGAATCCACCGTATCACTCTTTTGAGTTAAATGTTGCTCCAGGCTTAGAGTGGCTGGCAGTTTTATTGAATTCCGATGATCATAGATTTTATGAAGTAAGGTACAACAATGCAAAGCCATTAATGTCATTTTACAATTAAGACGCTCTCCTTCCATATCTTACAGCTTCAAAAAGATAACATGTTCTTGATGAATGCCATATGAGCACCAAGAGTCATAAATATTCTCCAATTGTTGTTATATAAATTAAATTGAACATTACATCAATGAAAAGAAACCCAGACTAGAAGAAAGTACTCTGCTTTGCAAAATATAGAATGTTTTTAAAAAAACACGGTTGCTCTGGACAACTGAAAAACAGCAGATGCATTTTCTGAACTTGCAACAATGTCTGAATTCTGTACTTGATCATTTGATAAGGGATGTTATAACCTGGTTTCCCCTTACAGGACCAGACTGTTGCCTAGTTACATTATACATCTCTCTCGGATGGTAATATTAATACCTTGTGAAGCACAGCAGAATATGCAAAATGGAAGCTGGCAGAAAGTAAGCAAGCGTATAACCCAGATGAAAATTATATGTAGCCGATATATGAAAAGCTCTAGACCACATTTTCGCTCTGACCATCGTAATTTGACATCACTGCAGCGAAGAGATGACTTAAGCCATGTGGCACGTACTTAAAAGCAGCTGTGAGACATAGGTCAGTGAAAAGCTCACAAGACTTGAGTCGCAGTGGAAGTGCTTTTCAGTCACGCTTCTCCTCCTTGATGCCACAGAGCTATTATCACTTGGTATGAACTCTTTCAAGGCTGCAGTGTTGTGCCCCTATTGCATATCAAAGCTTGGTCAGTCAAAGGGTTAACTAAAAGTTACTAGGTCATAAACCATGTCTTGCCCGTCCCTATAACGCCAGCTGTTCTAGGACTACAACTCCCATATTTCAAAGTCTGCAATCTTTCCACTCGGGATGATGGTTTCTGAAATACAACAACAGCTGCGATGACAGAAATTGCATTTTTTTTCTCTGAGAGCACTTTATTCAAGGATTTAGGGCTAATTGATCAGTGCTTGGATCTGGAAAAAAAAGAAGAAACATTAACTAACTCTGGAAAATGTCACCATCAAGACAGCTGTATTAGGCACACGTCTACAATATTGTTATAATTTGTTAGTTCACATAAGGAATGCCCCTTGCATATGACAATGGTAAATTCACAACTCCATCACAAGACAATGTGGAACAGAGCAGTACCCTGCTTGTAACATTATCTTTATAGCTGTTCTATAAAGTATGATGGAGGTTCAGACACCTGAGGTGCACGCTTTGAGTTCTATAGAATTTTGTTTTCATTTTTTCATATGATCTATTAAGTAGGCATGTAGTGTTTACATTTCTATATGCATGTTTCAAAACATTTTTTTTTTAAAAAGGGTGACGTATTTTTAACATGTTAACATTGGAATCATCTTAAAATTACTTGTTTACTCTGATTACGGTCTTTACATCAGTAAAAACAAATCAGACAGGCTAGACTTGTTTAATGGTTCTTTTTTGAAATCAAATTCTGTATTGTTGTATATATATATATAATTTTAAGATGTTACGTTTGTGTGAGTTAAAAGAACACCTTTGCTTATAACCAAATAGGACTATGTATAAAATAACAGCCCTTTTTTAGTGGTCTAATCACCATAGCAACCATTGAATCCTAAGGGGATTGCTTCAGGCACCTGGCAAATTATACCTTTCGGGTTCTTTAAGTGTACTCTGCATTGTGGTATAGGTCAACCATACTATGGTTGATGTCACCCGGCTATCCGACTTCCTACAATTCATCCTCTTACTTCATGCTCCTTGAAACTATTATCCTTTCTGGATAATATAGTTATAGTTATGGGGAAAACATAGGAAAATGCAACATGGGGCGCTCAGTTGAAAAGAACACCACGTGGGGTGGAAAAAATGTCCATGTTTCATGCTAAGCATTCCAGGTCTCGTATACACATACGAGTACTTACACAATAAATCTCTTGGTTAGCTGAATGTAGCCTGTTGTGCGATATAAAATAAGCTTCACACTAAGTGCGGCTACTTAACGTGGAGTCTTCATAAAGGAAGGACAATAATGGCTTTGCAGAAGTATGCCATGCGGGTGAGTGGTAGCAAAGGCCAGCAACATTTTCAACAACACTTTCCAGACCATTTTATTACTATTCCAATTTACACAGCACATATCTTTTTTAGGTAAAAAAAGCCCAGCTCTCAAATTTATAATCTTTATTTTATTATTATATTTATTTAATGTATTTGTCTCTTGTCACTCTATTTGTCAAATGTCTACCTCCTGGAGGGGGGTTCTATAGAAATACAACAGAAGTAGACCCTAAAATCCAAAACCAATATATCCATTTGGAAGTGCAGTTAGAACAAGTCGGCAAATCAGCCCATAAATCTCCAAATAATCACAAAAGGTAGTTGGTATTTATCAGATACACAAAATATAAAATATTCGCGTAAACTGTTTTTTTTTTTAAAAAATGTCTCATCCTGATTAAGGGTAGGGTTGAAACATTGGTATGGGGTTTAACGGTGAATTAATTCTATAATTTACATTGCTCTTTACAGCGCATATCACTATGTCCAAACATTTTATACAGAGCACTCAGCAGAATCAAGTGTAGGAATCTTTATGTGGTCAGCGAGATTTCATACTGTCGGTGATGTTATGTGAAAGTTCTGAGAGGCCTTTAAATGATGTGCGATATGGGATACTGGCAAGACACAATTACTTGCAAGGGTAACTGTCCCTTTCTAAGCATTTCTTACCTCCTCTCTGTTCCCACAAGCAGCTCAGCACAGGCTTACGCCCTCATTGAGCGATCACATTACCATTTTTTGCATGTTCCAGTTTAACCCTCAAGTTTCTCCCTCAGGGAAGCTTATACATAAACACGGACAGGCAGGGGTGATCTAGCTGCTTGATAAGCCCTATTTTCTTTGTCCTTCTTGCATTGGGCCTCTTACATATAAATAAAATAGATTGTTTTCTTTTCCTATTACAGCCAATGTGGAGAACCTGGAATAACAAAAACTGGTACATGTTCGTAGTGCCCATTAGCTTGCAGGGCAGTAATGTATTACAGATTTAAATTGAGTGCCATATCTATTGCCCGGTGCTAGGAACAACCCTGCAAGTCTCATGTACTGTCAATGACATCGAAAATTAATGGAATCTTAAATGAATCTCAGTTGTACCGGTAGGAGTTCAAGAGCATTCACCTGCCGTATGCCAGACAAATTCCAGCATATTTCCTGGGACGCGTCAAAAATCTAGGACCATCACCTAACGGGATATTATGGTTGGTGTATTTTTAATACATGGATCTCTGGATATATTTCTAGTTGTGATGCAACAGGGATTGTAAACAGAGGCAAAATTTAGGCACTGTAACCCGTTTAGTGAAGGTGAGGCTCCTACACAATGGCCGTTTGAAATTAGCACTAAACACTCTACTCTAATTATTTATTCTCACTGCACACAGGGGTCCGCCTTACCTGGGGACCCAGAATCTTGTGTTACATGTCTGTGGCCCCGGTTTATGATGTGCCTCAATTCTGTCTCCTAAAGGTCCAACACCAGTGAGTTTCTCCAGCAGCAATAAGATTTTTTAAAAAATAATAAAATCCTGCAAGAACTATGAATTATATATAGGGCAAGCTCATCATATTTTTATGTTGAATGAACATAGTCCTTCAAAATGCATAGTGTAATTGACGAGATAAAGTTTTTAGCTAACCTGCAAATCATGCACTATGAAGCATGAGTGCATGCACCAACAGGAAGTGTCAGGATATGATGTCATATACTAGGGCTCTACATCATGCAGGCCACAGACTTCACTTTTAAACTGATGAGGCTCTCATCTTGTGTCTAGGAACTTGGTTTTTGTTATATAAATAGGTAAACTAGGTAGGGTACCCTGTCTATTATACCATGGAGCTTTATTCTACCTCTGAGAGCAGTAAAGTGCTTCAGTTAAACTATATTAATGTACTTTTTATTGACAGACATAAGCATTCTAAGACTAATAAATTGTTGACCCCTGATCAAAGGAATATTCATATTAAACTCATAGAATTCTAACAGCACTTAATAAATTGCACCTATTAAAAAGCAAAGGTGATGGATTGAAAAATATTGAGTAGTGCAATGAATAATTGATAACCTCCTCAGTGCAAATAAGTGTCTAATAAATAATTAATTTTAATCTCATTATAGACGTTTTCATAATGGGATCATTTAATTAAATGAAAACCAATGGGTTTCAAGAGGTTGAGAGATACGACTGTTTCTATATTTGGCTAATGGTTTGTACATACTATACTAAAGGAGGTTAACTCACAAGGGTACATGCATTATTTAACAAATCCCTCTGAGATGAAATGGTCGGATCAATGATGATAACCAGCATTTTCCTGATGCTTAACAAGCACATTTAAACAAACTGGAAAATCACGAAAAAGAAAAAAACACAACTTTTTTTTTGGTAAAATATGTGTTTACTGCGTTGTATCTGTATGCAAATACAAATATTTGAGTACATTGGTAATTGTAATTTGAATTTTAAAATCCAGTAAACAAAAATGTAAACATGCATTTTTCGTATTTCAATTTTGCCTGAAACTGAACATTTTAATGGCTGCAGAATCTGATACTATAATATTGATAGCTGTACCATATGGGACCCATTAATAAGCTTTTCAAATGAGCCTGGTTGGAGTTTGTAGTCTACAGAAGCACTTAGCCAAGGCTAAGAGTATTGTAAACATACTGTTGAAGTATTTATTTCAGTTACAGGTGACCAGATATGTACTAAGTGCTATTAATTATAGAAGGAAAAATCCATATGACTTCAATATCACACTTTAACTGAATATGTAAGGAAATCACCATATGTTAAAAATATGTATAATTATTATCAATGTATATTAACTGTTAGCATGATAGGATCCTGCAAATATAATAGACATCTATTTTTACCTTCCAAAATCATCATCTTTACCGCTTCCATGTGACCTTGCTTAGTTCCAGTTCTATTAGCCCCAGTGGTACAGTTACAGGGCTTTGACTATGAAAGATGCAATAATATCCCACACTTTAAAAAAAAACACAAAAGGGTTTCATCACTAAAAGGAATTTCACTAAAGGGAAAGTCAGCACTATGGACGTCACTATACATTATGAAGGTCCAACTCCAGTAAGCTACCGCCTCATGGAGAGCTTGGCTGGTCTTGAATAATCTGTAGTTAAATCAGTGAGATTTTTTTTCTAAGGCTTCTCACCCATTCAATTGGCTATTAAAGTGGGGACATTCAAATCACTTTGTGACCTTAAACTAAAAAAATATATTAAAAGCCATGTTTTTTAGTTACAATTAAAATAATAGTAATACCTATAACTGCCTAAAAAGTGAACGACTGTAAATTGTGTTATGACTAAGCACTGTGACAATTTAGTTTGATATGTAACAAGCACTCCTTAATATTTGGTACAGAGAAAATACTTTCTAACAGCCCTCAGAGGTGGAATCTTTACTTAATTAAAATCGGGGGACGTACGCTGTACTCGTATTGGTGTTTGTGTGCCTAATACTGTCCTTCAAGACTATGGTTGCCACCTGTTTCGGTTTGACCAGGACAGCCTGGAAAAAGGAAGGTAAGTGCTAAGCAGTCTGGGAAGCCTTTCTGGCCCACTTGTAGATGCAGGGTTCCGTGGGGTCATGCGAAGACAGGTTGGGTTTTGCAGAGGGTAAGTGAGTTGCATGAGGGGGAGAGAAGGCATTATCTGTGTGTTAGAGTTAGCGTGTGCTTTTGTATAATGTATGTCTCTCCCATCTCTCCTCTCCATTTTCTTTCCCTCTTTTCGCACCCCTTGTCTCTTCCCTTATATCCTTTCATCTTCCTGTTTCTTGTCTCTCTACAATCTCCTCTCATTACACCTCTTATCTCTCTCATTGATCGTGTCCCTCTCCTCTTCAATCTCTCTTTTCTCTATACTTTCCTCTCCCTTCCTTTTTTCATCTCTTGTCTCCCTATTGTATTTTCTTTCACCATACTCTCTTCTCTCCTTTATATCTTCTAATTAGATATCTTCTTTCTTGCCTCTCCTCTATGTCTTTCCTCATCTCTCCTTTCACTTGTCTTTCATTCCTTTTTTTCTGTGCTTTCTCTCTAATGAATAAAACGTTTTGTTGTCAATTTTCAAACCATACCCAACCACTCCCCTAGGAGCAACCTTTCAAACAGTGTCCTGGAAACAGCTCAGCCAAGGTGACAACCTTATTCAAGATGTGTAGATGAATTTCATTCTTGACTTTCTTCCTCTTTCTCTATGGACTTACTTTTAATGACAGAGAGTAAAGCATACAGTTGCAAACCAATGTTAATAATTTTAAATCAAAATAAGAAGCAAAATTTTAAATGCATTTGGCCAGCATGTGTGTCATAGCATTATGTGTATTTTTAATTTGTCCATTCTAATATGTTTACTTTACCATCCAACTCATTGTTTGTGTACTAAAAATATTGAATATAAATATGTTTCTGCATCATACTGCTATGAATAGATGACTAGTGTACAGGATATTGTTCAGCTGTATAGCTCTCTTACTACCAGTTACCAATAAAAAATATGTCATTTTTCTTCACCTTAGTCTTTAAATAAAGTTTTAATTTACAACTTTCTTTCTCCCTGTGTAGTACTGTGTTGGTCAGATTGTTTATTGCATTATTATGCATCTTTCAACTTCTTTTTCCTGCTTCTGCACCTATTGTCAACAAAGTATCAGTTTCTTTTATTGTATGTTTTTTTGACATCTTAAACTGACTTTTACACAACGGCTGATATATATATCTTTTCTGTCTTTCTACATCATAGGCACTATATAGACAATACATATGCTCCATGCTTTTTGTGAGCAAAACATTTGGTCATAATTGGCTTGATGCACCATTTGCATTGGTATGCTCTCCATACATTATACGAAATTAACCAGTATAAACACTGCCATCCTGTAAGCGCATGCACACACATATACACTGACAGTCAATTTGCTTTGACGTAGAATCAGAGCACTTGCGTACCATCAAGGAAGACATTCTTGTTTTTAAATGAATAAACATTGATTGTGTCTATATGGAACCCAAACTGGCAGCATGTTAATTATATTACACATAAACATCTGTAGCAGTTTATGATGCGTTATTATGATGTAATGCAATAGAGTACACTTAGCAACAGCAAAAATGGATCTTCCAGATGAGTTCATAGGGATTTTCTAAAAGAGCTTGATTAGATTGTGCTAATCATATTTGTAAAAACTACTAATGACACTTTAAACAACATTAAATCTTCAAAGGTAATGGGACCTAATATGTAACCGGCAAAAGCGGTGCAATTCAGAAGTAAACAATTCTTCTATATGCAAATAAAAGGTCCTATTAAATCATTTTAAATCACTCTTCTGAGGATTCTGTACATGCCTCATCTTTTGCATATACTGTAGAGGCCCAATGTGACCATAAGGAGGACACAAGTACCCTCTGTTGTAAAGGGAGATCACATATTATCTTTTAAACGTTCGAGGGAGGTAGTCTATGATAAATATAGCAAACACATAGAGAAAAGGCTTAACCATAGAAGGGACTGGTTATATATTAATGGACAGACGTATTCCAGCAAAAGCCTTGCTTGTAGTTGCTTGCAGTTTTATGGAATAGAAGATTATACTGATATGTAGTATTAAGTCATCTCCAATCATAATATGTTTTGCATCAGTACGACCAAGACTATTTGTAGTAAAAGCAGTTGAATTTCAGAAAAGTAAACGTTTGTTAAAAAAATAAACTTTATTTTTCTCTTTTCTGTGTTGACTTTGTATTTGTCTGAGGTCTTTCCTGATTGCAAAGTCATTCATAATTACAACATGCAATTTCTCTTTGTTTTTCCCAATATTTGAAAATGGCAGAAAGCAGAATCCCGTGGGTCACTGAATATTATCCTTTCATTCCAGCTGCCTGTTTCAAGTCAGTCAAAACATTCCAGACTTCAAAAGGGAGCACTGCTTCCTCGAACACCATTTTGGGTTTTCCTCCACGGTTGGTCTTTAAGGGGGCTGGTTATTTGGACAAATTAATTTGTGGAGTCTGTTGTTTCTTCAAAAGAGCTCACTGTCTGACTATAAATTAGTTCTACTGCTTAAACATGATTTATTTATTTATTTTGTATATGTAGTAGCCTACATAAAGGGGGACCACAACCTGGTTACTGCATTACACATTAAAACACAAACTATAGAGCAGTGGTTCTTAACCTTGTTGGAGGTACTGACCCCCACCAGTTTCATATGCGCATTCACTGAACCCTTCTTAATTTGAAAAATAAAATATGATTTATTCAAATTCAAAACATAGGTATATATTTAGGTATATATTTATACATAGGTATATTTTTATACATAGGTGCACAAAATGAACAAAACCATTAAGAACAAAACCATTAAAATATTAAGAAAGAAATCACACGACGTACCATCACGAAAGTTACAATTCGACTACTGGGTGCACCAAATTCCCTGCAGCACAGATAGGCCGCCAAGCGATGTGGCGTTATCACCTGCAGCCAATGATGGACAAGCGGGGCGTGTCATCACGAATCATATGAGTCGGGTGTGTGTCTTGACCTCTGCCGAACCCACAAGACTAACTCACCGAACCCCTGGTGTTCGATCGAACCCAGGTTAAGAACCACTGCTATAGAGATATCTAGTGATGTATAATGTTTGTTGAGTTTTGAAGGCTGTGCCTCCCTGATTTTACCTTGTTTAGTAGAGAAGAAATGTGTGACATGCTGCCACCCCGGCATAACATTGTTAAACGTAATTATAACTTGAGTACAAAGGACAAAGGACATATTATGTCTAGTTATTGTACCAAACCCTACTCTTCAGCTACCAGTTTTCCCGACACAGGTCAGGACCACAAAAACAGTTCTTCAGCGTCAAAAGCTTTACTTATTTCAGTTGTTGGCGGTTTACTTTTCTGACAAGAAAATGGGTTTGAACAAACAGGTAGTCACATCAAGGAAAACTAGAATAAAATAAAATATCATCAGGACTAATTTGCCAACGTAAACACAATTGTCCCGAGTTTCTCCACATGCATTTAAGAATTGATATGGTCGGCTATGTCCATCACCATCCCCCTGCCATTTTCCCTCCAAATACAGGAAGTCACACACTTAAACTGATGTGGGGAATAAACTGTCACGCAGTCTTTTAATGCATAGTTACATAAGAGGCAAAGAATAGCTCAGCCTTTAGGAAGATCAGGGGAAAAGCCAAAACTAACAAACATGGCACTTCAAGCGGAACAATGGTCTAGAAAGCTAAGTAAAGAGAAAATAAACTTCAGAAGCTGTTTGTTTTTCACTGCTAAGGCCCCGCTGCAATCCAGCCATGCCTGTACTCAGTTTAAAGAGGGATTTTTCACACATGCTCTGTTTTCACGGCTGCTTGAAACTAAATATCAGAAAATATAGGCCTAATTCAACCTTAGTCAGCCTAGCATAACAAAACTGCCCTGGGCTAGTTTTTTTTACATTTTACAAATTACATTAAATATTCATTGTATTAACTAAAATACTTGCATATGTTTCCAGGACGAGGGTGTGTTAAATGTAATAGCCACATGCTGACTGTCATGCATTGTTATTATCATGAAATATTTGTGACATTAACATGATCTTCTTTATGTGCCGTTGATTTACATATAATGACTCCTGGTAATAATTATTATATGTGTTTTAATGGGTGGTTGGTTACTCATGCTAATGAATTCACATTAACATGGTAACTAAAATTATTCATAGGTAAGTTAAGTAGGAACTCAAGGAGCACAATGTAGATGCAGTAAAATGTAGGCATGTTTAGCATGCGCTTCCGTTATTTATATCTTGAAAAACACTACATGCAGTATTACATTGTACTTGTAGGCAGGCATGGATCGGCAATCTAGGAAACAGAGCAAATGGAGATTGGCAGCCAATGGGACTCTTACCTTTACGTCCGCTCTGGCGCCAGATCAAGTTGTTCGCTGTGCGTCACTGTGCGATACACGTGGACGCACTCTGAGTAACCAACAAATAAATAGTCCCGCCATAAAAAGTACATATAATTTTGTGGTGGCATCACAAGTGGTGGCATCACATCTGCAAAAGGAATATAGATATATTGGCACAACAAGCTTATTTTAAAAAAGTTACAACATGTTGAATGTAGTTATGGAGTACATTTAATAGTATATTCTGCAGATCACATTTATCATAGGTATATATGGGGGTTAGAAATAAACACTAGTGCTGATGAACATCATTAGCTACCTAAAGAAAATTTAGATATATAACAGTGAAATACATTCAGTATTTTGCTGCCAATACCATAACTGAGTTTAATGTAACTGCAGCTTTGTTTTTCATATGTGCTAATGTGAAGTAAATTCCCTTTTTAGATATTGATAATGGATATGAGTCTCTACTAGAGAACCGGATTCACATCACATTAATAAGGCAAATGTAAAAAAAATAAATTAACATTATTATTGTATTTAGACATGGTAACTGATTTTAGCGAGCACACTACACAGAACATATTATTAACGCTTCTCTTTACTCAATGTAGTAAGTCTCTGGATAACAATTTTGGATAACAATTTTGTGATAATTCTTCGATCCATAAAGACACTTAAGATCATCTGGTTTTTAACACATCATCAGCTGCTGCACAATAGAAAGCTGTTTGCTGGCCTCCAATAACCTACAGACTAGATTACAATTTAGACTTAAAGCTCTACATAAATAAGATCCCTTCAATCATCTCACCCTACCTCATCTACCTCATGATTAGGAATGGATCTGTAATAAAATTAATAAAATTTAGTTAGTGCTCTTTCAAAACGCATCTTGAAAACTCATTGTAAACCTTATTTCCATAGACATTCTGTTCGTCTCGCTCAATTTTTCCCCTCTTGTCTTGATGAGTTGTGTTTCTCCCAGTCTATGGATTTCCTGTCTCATCCTTCAAGACTTTACTCATTTTTGCTCATTGAAAGTCTTTGATACTTCATAAAAAATGATGGTTACTTCCTAGAAATAG
>VKOC01001433.1:0-35470 GCA_009364415.1 Spea multiplicata | reverse complement strand
GCTCCTCCAGCGGCGGACATTGCTGTCCGTCTCTGGAGGGGTGCCGGGTGCCAGCAAATTGGCACCTCCGTGATGAGCGGCACCCGGTGCGGACCGCCCCCCGCTAGGTACGCTACTGCTGCAGAGAATCTGCAGGCAAATCCCCCGTGTTTCCCCGAAAGTAAGACATATGTCTTACTTTCGGGGTACGGCTTATATTAGCCGACCCCTCTGACACCCCCGATACGTCTTACAATCGGGGGTGTCTTACTATCGGGGAAACACGGTATATATATATATATATGTAAGTTTCCATTAAATCAGAACTATTAACAGTAAATATATCAAATATGGATTAACAAATTAAAGTGCCATCTCATTGATTTATATTTAGGATCTCAAATTGTAGAGACACATTTATGAATAGACTAAAATATGTAGATATGTAGATATGCTCTAAAATATATTGCATTTGAAAATAATTTGAATATGGTCCAATGCATGCGATTCTTGCACATATATCTATTTTTGCCTGAGGCGATTTGTAAAATGGCACAAAAAGCTGAAAAGTGAATTTTTTTTTTACGTTTTGTCCAACTGTCACATTAGGATTTAAACCAGACATCGAGATGAGTGAAGTCTTCAAAACAGAATTTCAGATGAGACTCTTGTGGGGCAGCAAAGGAGCGCAAGTCAATCAGAGCGAACGGTACCAAAAATTCAGCCAGATTCTGACAGCGCTGTCACGGAAGCTCGAGCCGCCCTCCTGACGGACCTCTTCTCAATCCGTTCTAATATGTTAACGTGAAATATATATTTGATTTGTAGTATTTTTAATATAAATACTTTGACTGTAAATTGTCAAAACTAAAAATTTAGTGGATTTAAATTTCCATGAGCTGTATGTTTCTGTAAATGTACGATGTATAGTTTCTCTTTTTAAGATTATGCACATTGCATATTTATTTATTGTTCCAATTTTTCTCATCAATCTCAAAATATTTTATCTGTGCAATTTATATGATAATGTCATTCAGAATTAGACGGCTTTAATCATTTGCACGACAGCTTGGGCCAAGATTAAGCAGCATTGCTGCGTGTGGACTTCAAACATTGGAGCTAACCAGTTAAATGCGTTTAGAATTATTTTGTTTTTGGACAAGCAAAAGAAATTAAAAAAATGTATACAAAGACGCACCTTGACATTTCTGGTAGTTTTTCAGAAACTGAATAAAGACATTCTTATGAAAACCAAGAATATAGTTAAGAAGCACATTAAATAAGGACATGACGTTGAAGTTTTTTTTTTATTATTATTTAATTAAAATATTCTCAACAGAGAACACTATTCTTAAAGTTTCAACGCATTTAACAATAAGAAAAATCAACATGTGCACGAGAAAAATATGCTCGAGAAAAAAGGAAAAAAACGTAAAAATTTAAGACAACGTTCAATTTTTCCAAAACAAATGATTTGAGAACTAAGTGTGCAAGTACAATTTTTTTTCCTACATTTAGGCAATAGATTCATTTACACTGCAATGTTCCATATGAAGTTGAAGCTTGGAACAATAACATTTTGAACAGTTAGTCACAGATAAAGAAGAGTCGTTTCGGAAGTCTTGAAGAGTGAACCCTATGATACAGTGGACCATAAAATGAAAAATTGTATATTTATTCTTATCAGTCACAGCCCATTTTACTGCTGGAGAAGCCTGCTTCGTATTGCTGTACAAACTCTCCTTTAAGCAAAAATGGTTAAATATCACAAAAGAAAAATGAAAAACTACGCTTTTGTAGTTTTGTCAGTTATGATTAAAAATACACATTATATAAATAACCCTTGTATAATATTCAAAAATCTAATCCAATGTTTAAATAGCTCCAAATGTGTATACTATAAGCTAATAGTGGCATTTTTTAAAAAAAATTTTTTACTATAAAGATAATTGTCCAAACATCATAGTAAAACAATTAGGGAGAACGCCGAAGATTGCCAGAAAAATGTCAAGTGTAAAAAAAAAAAACAAAACAAAAAAACACCCCCTAACTTCTAACAGAATGTTAAAGCCAGATGAATAGTTCGTAATCCTTTCCCTTGGCACACCAACGACTGGGGAATTTTCATAAAATCAGAATGTTTAGCGAGCAGGAATGGATTGCGAACTACTGTGCAACACAAAAAAAATGGTACCGGAGAGATGGAACGAAAGCATGATTTGCCTGATCCGGCAAACTAGCAGGACATTTTTGCCAGTCTCCAGCTGGGATTAGATTATGACTCTTGTGATCTTCAGGCGATGATCGAATGTAGATTGAGAATACCATGTCGACCCATTTAATAAGATCTGGATGTAGAAGCTACACAGCTGTCCATGAGCGGTATTATCTAAACTATTATTGTCCAACTGGCAACCTGCAAGCAGAATGTGACCCTGTGGGATTCTTGAATAGCCTAGAAAGCTCTGTTATACTTAATTTATTGTATGGTATCACACAACTGCCCCCCGTATGGTGGGTCATTACCAATGTTATGTGAAACAAAAGCATGGGGCAAACTATGCATGGGCGTGGTTACCATTACAAAGGAATTTGATTTTTTGGGGGTTTTTTTTTTGGGGGGGGGGTCCTGTGTTTTGTTATACAGGAAAATCGAACCAAAAAAAAACCCAGAAACAATGCTCTATAATGAGTTCTATTAAACAGTTAATCAGGGAATGTATATCACAGGTTTGGAAACTGTCCGGAGATTAAAGTTGGTGCAGTGGACACCTCTATACACAATATAAACAGATCAGAAATACACTTAAAAAGTGCACAACATTTTATAAGAATCATCTATATTCAGCATAACAAGAAAAGATTGCCAGATTACACACTCTAGACTTCTAATTGTAGTAAATGGAAATGTCATTTCCCAGCCACAAAAGGAAACACTGTACATTTCAAAAAACAATGGACAGATTATAAGGACTGTGTTACTTGGTTTGAGGTCTAGATTACAGTGTAAAATGTATTTACTCATAGAACATGCCTACGACTGCAGATGTGGCACATTATATCGCAGAATCAGGTGGTTGCAGGACCTTTAAACACTTAACGGGACCATGAGAGAATGCCAAGACGGCCATTCTCTGACCTATCCTCAGAAATCGCCAGCCGTACAGTTAAACTACATTTTGTAGATCACAGGATTACTGGCGGCCTATCTCAAATGTATGATCCAAAAAGGAGTCCCTGAGGATAGGGTTAAAAACCACCGCAATAAGCCAATTATTGAGAAAAGAAATAAAACTTGATACTGTTCTGGTAGCATTGGCAATCAATATCCTAGGCACTCCAGTTTAAGGCAGCATCAGAATAGAAAGTAGTCAACTTGGTATAGAGAACGGTGAAGATCTTCTTTGGCCAAATGCTCAGTGCCCTGCATAGAATGACCTTCTTGATCGATATGTATAACTTGACGCATATTTCTAGTTCTTTTTACCAAGAGTGGTCCACATGCAAGACAGAATCGTAGGCCTATAAATGTATCCATCACCGATGTAAAAACTGGAATGTAATAAGTTATTGGAAGAGATGGACAGCGGTAGCAGCAAAACGATAGATAAGGATGATATGAATTCAGTTAGTCAATCGTGGTTTTGCTTAAGAGGGAAATAAGGCATACAGACCATGGGATAGAAAAGAATAGCCCACGGAAAAAATACAAATGACAGTCAGGAAAGTCGGGTACATGCGTTGTTAGGGTAGAATATGGAGATGGCACAGGCAGACATTCACGTATTAGCCTCCAACGAGAGAGAAACACTCTAGTGAATATCCTGAAAAGCTGCAAAGCAGGTGGATTACTGCATGTCGAGTCTGGGGACATATTTTGGTTTTAAAAACACAAATCCTAGGGCACGATGATGACCCTTTGATTTTCAGTGTTCTTGTGTTATTAGGGAAAGGTGCGTGATTCCTGCACAATGGATACTACAATCAATCTCAGATTACTACATTGTTAGGTATCATTGCTCAGGAGACAGAAGAGTTTTACCTAGATTATCTTAGAGTATAATTGAAGGCAGTAAACGCAGCGATATTTAACATTCACTAGTATGTTTTCCACCTTTGATGGGATTTTTGCTAAAATGATGAAAAGATGGAATGGTTGAACCTTGTTGCATTTTCCACTGCACAGAACATGCATCATAGGGGTAAATGGAAGGTCTGTGTTAGTCAACAATGTATGTTGGTACCATGCCCTCATGCATGTTACTTTTCTCACATGTTCCCCGGCCTAATTCCCTCCCTTTTAAAGAAGCTGCATATAACCGCCTTCAACATCTCGCCCAGATTCACAGAATCCCTCTTCAGGAACCTGTAGTCCAAGAGGAAAGAAAGAAAAAGGACAGTTATCAGGGTACTCAAAGAAGTTAGATCATTTGTGCTTGATCCTTCAGAAATATTAGTCCCCAAAATACCAAGCAATACAATGAAATACCAAAACATCTCCATGCGCAATGCAGCGGTTTTCACAGCATACAATTCTGCTTACTGAACATGAACATGCTATTCTAGGTGCCTATATAATATATATGAAAGAGGACTTGGCACCATCCGCCTCAAACGTTAATAATACAGGTGACTACTAACCTGGTATAGCATAAAATCGCAAATGTGGGGCTAGTTGTATATAATATTTATGAAATGTCACTTTAATGAATACCAAGAGACGCATGTTCATCTTCAGTCGAGAGTATGCTTTACCAAAACACTACTTCTCTTTAAAGGGACACCATCGTGAAAATGATATGTAGCTTAAGCACATCTTAAATGGTGCAGATGAGTTTTAAACATCAATATAGATGTAATTTGATAAATTTAGATAAGTAATTTTACCACTTTATCTTTATCATACTGCTATAAACAGAAAGCCTACAAATATATTGTGAATAAGTCTCCTGCTCAACTAAAAAATGTATTTTCATGATAGTATCCCTTTTTAATGATAAGAACAGTGACCACTAATGCATATATCTGCTATTAGTTAAAAAAAAAAACTTAAAAATACTGCTCTCAGAAAAAAATCAGAAGAAAATATTTAAGTTTAACTTGAGTATGTTTGGTTTATTTGGAATGATCATAGTTTAGGCAGATGGGAGGGGGGAAACAAAACCACTGTTACCAATTAGTGTTTCGGTTCTGTTTTTTTTTGTTGTAATATATATAAATATTTATTTGTACATGTTTTTGCTACAGAATAAATACCTTCAATGATTTTAAATTGCCAACTGAAAGCAAACTTAATAGTACAGATAATAAAGCCTGGTACAAAATTTTTTATCGCAATGTACAGCTGCTGTGAACTACGTTTCTCATAAGGCCCAAATGGCAGCGGCTGGTGATGCTTTGCGTAATAAGCATTTTGCATCTACCAAGAATAAAAAAAAGTTGTCCCTCTATCTATATTAACCAAAATGTCAAAAGTAAAAGACAAAAAATAATCCACAAAAGGTCAAACTAATTAAACCAGAAAAAGATCAAATAGGCAATCAGGAGGCTTTCGTGTTTTGTAGGAATGCTGAATTCTACACAACTATTTTAAAAAAATGTATACATTTAAAATGACTTTCTATTAAAAGAGAATGTTTTTCTTTACCCAAAGAAATACAACATTGTAATAACACAAGTTTGCTATATTAACATTATTTCAAAAATAAACCAAGGGACACCAAATCCCTCAATATAAAATCTCCTGTCTAAAATAGATGGTAAAAAAAACCTAACAAACAAAACCCAGTAAGGGAAAAAATAGTGAACGGTTACTTGTAGATTTAAAATGTAAGCATGTACACCAGTGAAATCTCACGTGTCGCACTGCGCTCACACAGTGAACAATAAACATTACATCTGAAAGCACGATGCATTTCTATACTCGCCCTGACCGGCTCGTTACGTTTGTCTAGTTTAGATGTAAGTTACTGCACCTTTACTGTTTTTTTCTAGAGTAATATCTATGTATGACGTCGGTACGTAGCCTTCGTCTCCATTTTGCTTTCTCGCTCTTGTCCAGCCATCTCCTTTATCTTCCTCAATAATGTACATAACGTCCCCTTCTTTCATTGTCAGCGTTCCTTCATTATTGCCTGAAGAAGAAAAGCCCAGGTCATTTGCCGATATGTATCCAATTTACAGATCACAACACGAACCGTTAATTGGAAGCAAGAGACTTGCAGTCATTGACCAAATTGTCCACAATTAACTACTTACCCGACTAAAATGGCTCGTTAATAATTCTATTTGTAAGGGAACTCAATTGTGGATACACGTTATATGAAAAGGTCATGTATTGGTGAACAAAAAGTTGTAAAAAATATTAATATATTGTCCCGGTGTACACAAGTACCTCCTTCTAGTGGCTAGTACTTGCTTTATCTATACCGTGGTTTTTACAGTTTCCGTGACCTCTGCTTAGAGACTTCTCTTTATAACGAAGACTTCTCAATTAACACATTACCATCAAACGGATAGATTGCTTTGCAGTGTCCTATAGCTGGAAGGGGGTCGTCGTCATCAAACTCATCATCAAACTCCGAGTGCACGTGGGGTTGGGGCTGGACTCTAACTTCTTGGGTGGCATCTTCTGTGTAGCTTCCTTCAGGGCTGTATTGTGAAACAGATTTAAAACCAATTTTTATCAGAAGAGTCTGTAATCCTTCACAAAGCTGAGAACTTAGCATTAAATATTTTACATTCCTTCAGAAGTCCTGATTTTGAATAATTTACTGATCTGTGGGCCATCAGAGTCCCTGCGTCCTTTCGAGGTGCTGCTCACAGTAACAGATAATGGAATAGCCAGTTATCTGCCGTGCACCAGATAAACTATAAGATTTCTGACAACTACATATGGCAGAAGGGGCATTGAAGTCCAGACCTTTTAATTTTTTTTTTGGGCCAGAGAAACAAAAAGAACTCTGCTTCCTACAAGCATGTGGCATAACATGTACAAGATAGAATGTTTGCTTCAATTCAAAACTTTTCTCACACAAGGTTAACAGCGAGTTACAATTACGCCACAACGAAGAGAACATTGTGTGATATCAGTCAAATACATGTAAAAAGTACTTCTTCAGCAGATAGCACCTAGTGTAATAAGATAATTCCCATAGCATGATTCTAGAAAGGACAGACAACGGCCACGACAAAGGGACAGTTTTACATTTCTTGTAGTAAGACAAAGCTAAAGCTTCCCAAACCCAAGTGAAGAACTTTGCAAATTCTTTGAGCTCAGACAATAACGCCTAGGTTTTTTTACAGTGATAACGAGAATGGTTTGCTTGTCGTTTGCACCGGCTAGCGCGTCTGGCCACATCTACCAGTAATTATACGGGTTAAGTGTATGGTATAGTAACCTCTCTCTTCCTTGCGTCACTAGATGGTTGGTTTCAGCGCTGTGTCGTCTCTCTGATCGCTGCAACACTTTGTTCTCAACTTCTGCTAACCATGTCTGTAAACAAAAGAAAAAAAAACTATTACTACCCAATGCCAGGCAAACCATTTGAGTGAATTCATATAAATTCAGCATGTGACATACAAGCAAAGGTCATTACATGAAAGTGAAGCTAGTTCAAAGAGTCATGGGATGAGAACCCACAAAATAGATAGCCCCTCTTACAATGTGATCTCTCATAATAGTTTGAAAAAAGTTAAACTATAAAGTCTCAAATAAGTACTGTTATATCAAACCACAAAAAGATGCAAACTTTGTCCCCTTTCAATAAACTGGAATACGGTTGTATTTCAACCAATGCAAATTATGCCATACAATCGTGTCAATATTGGTTAAGCTTTGCCCTATAGTTTGAAAAGCTGAATTTGTTTTAAAATGCAAACATTTCAAAGAACAAATGGAGAAAAAATGATTTCTAGCTTCAGTAACGCTGTGTAGTGTAATTGTCTTGTAGCTGACATCATTTAGCAATATACCAGAGGAAAGAGTAATAGGTGATAACATTTAAAATGAGCAAGTGGGGGAAAAGGTAGTCATCCACAAACATTAAAAGAACAAAACAACCACACAAAGTGCAGCTTTGACCCGCCATGATAAATCAGTGTTATATTGAGTTCATTAGACTTACCTCATTCTTATGAATTTCTATCCGAAGCCTTTCTATATTAATCATAGTTTCTGCAATTTTTGGCTGTAAGCTGCTTGGATCACCCATTTGTGGAGTTTTTTCATAAACATCTTTCATTTTATTCAGAGCCTCCCTGGGGAAATAAATGGGAAAACAGTGCTTATCCTCAGTGAGCAAAAAGAGTGGAAATCCCACAAGGAAATTATTTACAATCAAGAAAAAAGGGGCAATTTGTGGCTTGGATGGAGTACTCAACTTAATTTTTTGTTTATATTTGCTGAGCATTACCTCTTATTTAAAAACGTTATCAGTGCTGTAGAAATACTGAGGGAAAGCTGGAGTTTCCAGAGTTGTGGGAGTTGCACTTCTGAATGAAACATAATACTAGGTGGGGTCTTAGATAATAATTGAGGTGGTCCTAAGTGACACAGTACGAGGAATATTATTTCTGAACATTTTCAGCGAGAATATATTCCTGGTCTCAGCTGATCTTTGGTGAATAAATCCATCCACTAGAGGTCAGCATTTGAATCACAGTCTGCAGAGAATGACAGCCACTGAGTACTTCAAATCACCCTCAGCCATCAGGTGGCAGCGCATGAACAACTGAAAACCCATGTCTGTATAATTCGGAGTTTAAAGGACATTCGGTCGCCTCTAAAAGAAATGGCAGGTATGTCCCCATTTTGTGGAATTCTGCTATATAGGGGTTTATTCACTAAAGGGAGAGGAGTTCTGTTGAAAGGCCAACAATTTGAATAGTTCTCCACCAAGAAGGGGTGAGCAGGCCCTGTATAATGCATCAACGGTTATGAGACTTCGCACTGATTTAACCATACATTTTAGTCAAGCTCTTCCTACAGGATAAACCTATTGGGGATGGACATCAATAATCTATAGAGGAATCAAAACAACTCTTCTTTCAACTCTCCCTTTAGTGAATTAGTGTCAAATCTGTAAAGCTTGTATATGTATAAGCACCAAGATTTCTCCAGCAGCTTTAACAACGCAAGATTAATAAAAATATGTTTGTGATATATGTTTGGTGTGCAAAGATGCACCCGTTGTACAGCACTGTCGAGTATCATGGGGTGATGTAAATCAATAATAATATTGTGCTCTTTTTTAGGAGCTAGCCATGCATGGTTTAGTATTAAATAATAAAGTTAGACTCAAAGCTTGCTCTTTACTTGAGTGGGGACTCGGCTCTGCAAATACCTTGTGTGAACCATTGGCGAGTCCTCACCAAGCTCAGCAGCTCTTAAGGGACTATACATGTTTGATACCAAATATCAGTAATCATTTCTCTGTCTATGTGACTCCCAAGAACATTTTGATTCCTCAAAGGATAAATGCTTGCAAAACTTACAGTCCTGAAGACAGTTGGAGTATGACAGATTCAGAGATATAAGATTTTGTACGACAATCTTTGGCGTTCAACTTAAGACCGCTGCGCAAGAGATTAACAAAAAACAAAACAAAACACATTTTCACATAGATTCGTACTTCTGATCATTTTCCTTCTGAAGCTCTCGACTCAGCTCATCAATTCTTTGTTGGAGTCGTTTACGTCTTTGCTCTGGAGGAAGGTGGCTGAAATCTTCTAAGGCTGGACCCTGTGTGCAAAAAAGAGCAAGTGAATGAGTGCAAAAATACAGCGCTGAACACAACACTGAGTGAAACTCACAAATAAAAGATGTATGATCTGACCGGGAGTACATACTGAAAAACCTCGACAGGAGGTTCAGGGCCAACGGTAAAGGGTTTATTATAAACAAAAAGATAAGACAGAAAGCCCAAAAGGATGATGCCATTGTGCGATGACCACATACGAACACACATCAAATTCTAACCATAATAGAAAAGGCTGATAGGATAGAGGACAATGACAGTAAACTGAAGATCCTCAGTGAAGTACAAGAAAGTGGAAGGCATGACTTAAATGTGACGGTAATTACTAGTGCCATCAAACCCCAGAACAGACAAGTTTACTTAAAGGACAAAATCTTGACTTCAGTTTATTCATCAAATATACACAAATATCTAAGCCAACTTGACAGAATTATAGGCTTTTGACATCTAACCTTGGACTGCCCCACAATTTAAAATGCTGAGCTTAAAAGGAACAAGTCAGGGCGGACACAAACTGGCGACTACAATGCATGTAATGTTGAGTCCGTTAGTCTTGTGTGGAGAAATTGGTGTTGGCGCTGCTGCCCAAGCATCTGGGTCACGGTCATTAAGCAGCAACGCAAAAACGCTAAGTGTCACTTGGCTTGAGATGCAGGATAAAAACACAAGATCCATATTCTTCACACCGTTGTAAAGAACAAAGAACTATGTTAGAGCTGTCCATCAGATGAATGCTGACCTATCTCCCCACCGCAGGTGGCTCTCTATGATTGCATGTTGAATATTGTTGACTTGCTACTACAATTACTCTTTAAAAATCACTACAAATCCAAAAGTATACAAACCAAGGGCAGTTACTACTCCTTTTTCCCCCCACAAGCCCAAGTAGTGGTCCTTGGAAACTCACAATTTAAAAGCACAGACAAAAATGCAGTTCAAACAATGATATTCAAGCCACTGCGTTTGCATGATGGGACACACACCAGCACACTTTGCTTACCATCCTTAGTGACCACTGTACCGTTAAGAAACAAAAAGAAATGGCAAATTACTGGCAGATTCCTCAAACTACTTTTAAAATGAAAAAGCATTATAAAAACCTGAATAAATCATTACTTATAAAAGTATACTAGTTTACTGCTGAGGTGCTGTAAAGCCATGCCTTCCCTAGCCAGCATTAAGTAGTGGCAACAAACAAATAAAAAGATGATATATGATTTTATAGAGATAATTCATAGGTTATCATGTCCAAAGCAGGGATGGTACGTCTACAAATTTTATATTTTATCTTTTTTTTTTTACATAAACCAATAAGCAGGCCTAAGAAGATCATGTGGAATGGCGGTGAGCAAGTCAATCAGAAATATCTCTTGGCACGGACCTTTCACCTCAGATTTGCTGAACTGTATTACTAAAATGTTAAACAAGAAAGCCTCAGGTGCAAAAGCAAAAATTCTATGAGTGCCCTACACATTAATGTAGATTAGAAGCACAAAACATTTGGTTTTAATTTTGTTTCAATAAACTTCCTTTGTTGGCAGACCTTGAGGCCGCCATTGTTGTCAAACACCACACTGAGTTTATGGCGATGCTAATGAAGTCTGCCCCTCAGAGTGAACAGCTAGGTGATTAAGACTGAGACAGTCTACCATTTAACTCAGGCAGTATGATAAGGAGTCAGGGTGTTTGTCTAGTACCCTGGGTTAATATAATAGATCTAGAACGCATACAAATGGCTTACATGCAGCAGCCTGGAAATATGATGCTATTTAAAGAGTAGAAGAGTAAAAAAAAATGTCCAATACTTACTTTTATCTGATACTAGTAATAAGTATGAATTAGTGGGTGCTATTAAAAAGGTAACAGCTTACTAATCTTAAACTTCACTCAACTTTTTACGCTAGCAATTCCAAATAAAAACGTATGGTTATTAACCATCACAATAAAACTAAGTTCATCATAGGGTTAGCATACAGTATTACGATTATCTGTGACATCAGAGAAGAAATTGGTGGACCTGTGTGTTTTGGGGAGGTCGGGCTGCTGTATCTCTGGGGAAGAGACATTGCGTTTGTATTCCGCAGAACCGTACCGTATTCCAGCTCTATAGAACATTTTAGAAGCATTTAGATAAAGGGGAGGTAAGGTCACCAAGTATTGTGCAAGACCGCTAATTCATAACAGTAACTTGTGTCTGCGAGAGGAGATGGCTTTCACACACCTCTATTAAATAGTTACAAGAATAAAAGCAAACCACACGCTGCATGCAGACGGCACCTTAACATCTACACAATGTCTTTTCAGGAGTAATGTTTTTATGAGGTTAACTTCCCAAAGTGTTCCTGCACATGGCTGCCACAGCACCGCATTACAAGCCGGTGAGTCATTCGAGCCATCCGGCAGTGAGAGGGTTAATTACATTCCTTGACGGTAGCGTTCATGTCCCAGCTAGATTAAGATGATAGTCCTGAAGAGCTGACCAAGTTTAAGAATTTTGTTTTTGGCCTTCGGAGAACCTTTCACTACCCAAAAAATATAACAAGGACCCCTGAGAGGGATCATGTGAGTGCAGTGTTAACACTTTGTGTGCTGGATTTATCAGCTAGTTTGGTTCAACATGAGACATGTAGTCAAACCAAAAGTTTAACCAATTCTAACTTCTCAAGCTGACCATGCAGATATCAGCAAGTCCGTACATCTAAAAGGAATTGGTAAAAATCCATCTATAGTACAGGGCTCGACAAATCCCAGGCACCAGGGCGACTTTTGTCCTGGCGCCTAGGTGTTTGTGAGCCAAACCAGTGGCCGAAACACATCTTCGGCAAAATGCCGAAATAAAAAAAAACGGCCGAAAATAATCCCCGCAGGGGCCGCACTGCTTAACTGTGTGTCTTACTGTGCAAACAGAGTCTCTTGTGCTGGCCACAGGAAGCCAGGGGAGTCACATGACTGCTCCGTTCCTCCTCCCAGTGGGCGGGACGAGAGACAGAGAGAACCAGCAGGGCCCCTATGGAAGTCTGCGTGTGGGAGATCTTCAGTGCAGGTAAGGGGGTGAAGGAGGGTGTATGAATGAGTATATGAATGAGTGTGTGTGATAGCATGGTTGTGTAAGTGGGGGGAGGAGCATGGCACGGGGGGGGCAAAGTGTGAGTGCTGGGGCAAAGCTGGCTCCTAGATTTAAAACAAATTTGTCAAGCCCTGCTATAGTATATAAAAAAGTTTTACTAAATGGCAAGTTTTGGCACTTACAATATTGGTGTTGACAATAGAAGAAAAAAGTTTTACTTACAGAAATGCCAAAAGTTTAGACCATGCGCCAAATTTGAAGACCACGGCACACCCACAATGTACATGCATCACTCAGAATCCTTTCTAAACTTACCAGTCTCTTTAGGCCTCTGAACGAGGCGGCTCTCGGCCTGTATGTGACAACCTCACTCACACAATAGTGGAGTGGGTCACTCTCTAAGGCCGTGTAGTGTGACCCACCGGATACAAAGGCTCCAGGTGGGGGACACTGGGGGGAATGTGTCAAAATGAAAAAATAAATGTGTCAGAAAACAGAAACAGCAACAATGTCATTCACATAAACAGATCATTCCAATTCATTAAAGGGCACATAAAAAATAAAGGAAATACTGGTAAGACCTAAAGCTGACAACAGCTGTACTTTGCTCTAATCCCAGCATGCTTCAGGGAGGGACAGCAGTAGCCCGACCATAAATCAATTCATCACTGGATGGCTGGTGATAATAGGAGTAGCATTCCAATAGGAATAGATGGGGCATGAGTTAAATAAGCCTTTTTGGCTTTATGTGAAAAACCTGAGCAGCATGCCCGATCTTCACAAAGGAAAATGTTTGCAGTGTCTTCACTAGACCATGTGGGTAAAAATACAGGGCACTAAAACGTCATGGTCTAATCAGGAAGATAATGCGTAGCTACCATTTAACTTATTCTTCAGATAAAGCTGTCAATCGACATGGACCCAGAGAGCAAAGGCCAACTGAGCCAACAGTCTTAGCAGAACCGACTTCCAAGCACTGATACGAATTCCATTGTTAGATTACATTTGCTGTTCTTTGATGGTGTGAGAAAGTTTAGTTGACATAGATTTGCACTGGATTAGGAAACCCCTGGGTCTAGACATGCTTTGCGTCGTAAGATTTGTATGGTATAAAGAAAAAAACGAAATTTTTTCTAAAAATCAGGAACTAACCCATGACCAAAAACCTTTTCTAAGATCTAATAATGCGGAGCTAAACTATAACTGACTTATGCATGTTCTGCAATGCTGCTTAGATGAAAACATACTTGCTTTTAAGGCACAATTCAGCTCTTTAGAATGGCCTTAATTGCAATATTTTTTTTATTATTTATTTTTTTTTTTTTTACAGAATGAGGCATTTACTCATCACATTCCCAAATTAATGGAGCCATTATAACCTGTGCAGAGTAGTCAATTATAACTCGTAATTCCCAGTTACCAGTTTAGCAATAAGAAAATTCTAGGATGAATCCACTATCTGCAAACAAGCTGATTGGTGGGGAAAAACTCTACTTTCTCTACTTTCTCTACTGAAAGAGATATCTAACCACCGGCACTGTTAATATTAAGGCACTACTGGCTTCCTTACCTTGGGTTTCTTTCCAAAAAGCCAAAGCTTTCCTTTAGCCTTGCCCACGGTCATTTTGGGGTCATTTCGCGGTACTTCTTGCTTTGGAGTACTGATGGTTCCATCAGAAACCGTCCGGTAAATATGCTGACTGTAGTCTTCAAAGGGATGGTCCCCTGGAGGCTCAAAGCCAGATTTGAAGCAATCCACCACAATCTGTGAATCCTGCATAGAAAAGAGGAAAGTGTTGAAAAACAAGGAAACATAGCGTAACATTCATTTTATACATTGTGTGTTTTGGGAACACATCCACAACAAATGCAGTTCTCCACCTTCTCTGAATTATGGACTGACTGTGCATGTGGGTTAAATTAAAAATGTTACACTAATGCACTCCGGGGAGCTGGATCTTTTATCAAATAGTAAGTTACATTATCCATTTCCTAATGTCAAGTTAGATATTTATGATCAAGTGTGTAAATATATATAAGGTTTAAAATCAAAAGAGTTAAAAGCACAGGGGATGCGGCGCCAATGAGTATTACCTAAATTATCTCAAGATTTGTCTGCCAATTTGACTCATAACAGCTGGATTAGTTTATGGAGTTTGTACATCTGTAAATGTTGTTTTTCCATTATTATTTCATTCTTTAAAATGCCAACTTGTTATAAAAAAAAGGGGATTGCTTAAAAAGACAATAGAAAATTAAAAGAAAAATCTGGTTACTAAAACTGTACAAGCAAACTATTCATAGCAGCTTGCAAGACCATAAAAGGTATAGGGTGTAAGAACAGTAATTCTGAATATCTGACGCTTTTCAAAAGAACAGAAAACAGACTGTTTCAGATAACAAAGTTGACCGGCAAGGCATATGTTATAGCTGTGAGATGACAGCTTCATTAGAACTAAAGGAACTTTCTGAAAGGAATAGAGGATTTGCGGAGCGACTCCCCAGCAGATGTGGCAGTGGGTAAAACAGGAAAGAAATTGAAAGCATCTTGCCGTTGGAGTGTTATTGGGAGCATAAAATCCAAGATCAAACTGTTTCTGATTTTACTACGAAGGAAACAAGAGCCGCTAGACAGGGCCCACCATCGTGGTCATGTTTTTCACGTTGAGTTGGCAGAACGGCTCTATTTAAAAATGTCCTGTATATAACTCACCCTGCGTTCATCCACGGATTTTCCCGCAAGCACCATTCCTTCTAAGCACTTCGAGATAATAGGGATGACTTTGCGCTCCGCATCTGCAAATCCTTTATAACACTCGCTCAGCTTCATAGTTCTCCTCTCGTCCATTTCTTGAAGGTGCTGCAAACGTTAAAAAAAAAAGTCAAACAACGTGGCTGTACAACCGCAGCAGCAAACTCCGCAGGAGGAGCCATCTAGTTTCAGCCGAGTTAAGTAGATATTAGGAGTCATTATTTAGCAAATAACAAACAGTAACTGTGTTTGTAGAATAAAGGAAAGAAAAAAACCACCCCCTTACGCTGAGATGCTATGGCAACCAGGACACCAAAAAAATAAATGATTGTTAATATACTATCAAAAAAACCAACATTGGCCACAACATCAGTTCTCATACAGAAAAATGTGCCTTGCGTTAAGAGGAAGAGTGGATTATCTACTGGGATAGACGTCACCCAACGAGGGTGGGCTTGACTCACTAAACAGTGATTTGTGTCTGATTTGGGGTTAGACTGAACATTTATCCCAATGCACGTAGTTCACTGTACAGAATTATAGAGCGCTGTACTGAGAGAGCATCGGTTTTGGGGGTCAAAGATTTCCTTCCTATTCTGTATTCTGCAGGTCTCCACTCTGTCTCCACTCTGTCCAAAAGCCAACGTGTTCAGATCAATTTCTGCTTCCCTTATTAACGACACACCGCTACTTAACGATGTAGCTACACGTGAATGAGATCTATTGCGTTCACACTATGGGCAGGTATTACGGTTTTACCCTTATAGTAACGTCGCATGGCACACATTTGCAGAAACACTGTAGCAGTGATAGGCAATAACATGTAAGCCCTTTAAACACGGAACCGTGCCGGGTGATATGACTAACCACGAACATCTTATGTGTGTTCTCTCTCATCAGTTCCCTACTAATACGGACAGGTCGCTAGCAGACTTTCCATGACTTACCGTTTCCTTTGCTGATGTCACTGGAACTCAGAAAGGACCCCCAAATAAACACCTCTAAGGACATGACGGCACCCGCTGGGAACAATGCCTGTCGTTACTAGGATGTGACAGTATACTGTCCCTATTGCTGGTTTAGAAGTGTTAATGTTACGCTTTGCGTTACCATACACTATACAGAAAACTATTGTTATTGTCTGCGGGAACATTAACCTCTGTATTTATAGATCTTTTTAAGCATCGTATAATTAACCTGTTCCTTTCATCAGCCGTGAGCAGACACCTGTTACAAATACAGAAGCCCCAAGATGAGCGTCACATGCACACAAGGATCTTCTGCCCAATAACAAGTTAAAGCGAGTTATTCCAGTGCCAATACTACTCAACATAATCATTTGAAGTTTTCTGATAAACCATAAGTTTGCAGGTAAGCTGCATATCAACTCCCTAACTTTACACTGCATGGTGATGGGCGACCCAGCAAGTGTCTTGTGGAAGAATTGGCCCTATGTAACGCCCGGTTAAATCGGAACGATAACACATTTCAGCTTCTCACGATGAAATTAATAAACCACCAGTTTTTGGCGTATTTAATGGATGTTTAAATAATTTTCAAGATTAATCTAGAAAATTATTTATATTTTTAGCTTTTTCACGCCTTCTCAGGTGAATTTAATTCTCCTCTGTGTCCGTATACATAGACAACAATATATTTATAGTCTGGCTTAGACAGACAATGCAAAGAAAAACTTCAACAAAGGTGCATATTTACCTTAAAAACCTGTGGAATAACAATGTAAAAATGTTTGTGTTGTTCTGCATTGAAGTTCTGCAATTGTGCAGCGTATTCATTTTTACTTTCGTCTGCCATGTGCGTGCGCAAGTTTAGCTGCTGTTTTGCCTATGAAAGGGGTAGGAAATAAAAACAGCCAGGGATTAGTATTCCAGTGTAAACCGATACCATCTAAAGATGGTAAACACTTGGGCGCCTACGCCAACATTTTCAAACATTAATTCTGTTCCATTGTAATGAGACGCATTCCATTAACCAATACTGCACCAGAAAAATAATAAAAAAACAAAACAAACATACGGCAACAGCATTTATAGTAGAATGGAAAAAATAGAATTTTAGGTCTAGGGACAGATATTCCCTTATATAAACAAGGCACTCATTTATATTGGGTTGTGTAGATTGCGGCGATAAATGCCCTGAATATACATTTATACAACGATTAGAATGATTAGAGTAAATTATACTTTGTGAGAATATGTCTAGGCCAACAGTTTGCAGAAGAGGTTCCCATTTTATGAAGCATTTACAATTTAGCTATAAAACCCAGGATCATGGTTAAAGTATAAAAAAAACAACATTAGCACGAGGAAACAAAAGGCTTAATTACCAACAATGTAAGCAAGCATTACCTTTTCCACGTCAGATTTTGTAGCATTGCTGTCATTGTCCAGTCTCTCAAAGGTTTGCTGAGCTTTCTCTGCCTCTCTGCATTCCCTTTCAAATTTCCTCTTGCTCTGTAAAGATTAACGTACTTAGCATTCAAATTATAGAACACAAAGAGCAACCGGTATCTCTTGCTGAATTCCAACACGCCTGCCCCACTGCAAGTCTACAGAGCACCGGTGAATGTCAATTAGAAGACTCTACTCGATTTCTTGTCTTGTCTACGCACATTTTCAAGACAATTAGGATCAAAGGCAACATTGCTTTAGGTTCGAATAAAAAAACAAAAAACAAAACAGAGCCTGAGCTTTATTGATATTTACAGCCGAGGTTATAGTATTGGAGACTCACATTATCCATTTGCTTTAAACACATATCAAGGTACTGCTGGGCTTTCCGGCCTTCCTGAAGATGCTGTAATAGGGAAGCAATGCGTCATCAGATACCAGACAGAAACGTGATTCGACCCTTTTAAAATAAATATACACCGTGATGACCTCTCACTACACCAATATAGGGTAGCCATATGGTCGTTTCTAAACTACTTTTATAAACAGGACCCATTCAGATGGCCACAGGCTACTTAAGCGTCATGTGAGCCTATTAACAAGGATACCGGATGGCTACCCATTTGTTTACAGCCATTCACAGCAAGTTTTCCATTAAAACGTCTTTTACTTACTGTCAATCTATTAATAAATGCTCCTTTTGTCTGGCGGCACATGTACTTTGCTTTCTAACATTACATTAGAAGAAGGTTGAGCATGCATCAACATATAAGCAGATCATCATCTAGTCAAGTCAATAAAAGTCATCTCTGTCCCGAATACATTTTCCTACAGCAGTATGTCTGACTACAGAGATATGGCTTTGCTTACAAAAGATCTGCTTTCAATTAAAACATTTATGTCACTGTCTGTTAACCCATCCTGCCCAGACTTCATGCATTACAAAAGAAAGTAAACGGGCTTTGCAGACACCTGAACTCTTATAGTTCATCTGACTATAAGACATTTGGCCCAATAACCCCAATGGGTCATTACTTGACTTGTCATACAGACAAAGGCAGCATAAAGGCGTTACACTCACGCTGCCACACCACCGTCTTTCACTATGAAAAAACCATATAGGAGATCACCTAAAGATCTCCCAAACTGAATAAGAGAAAAGATCACTAAGACAGTTTGACTAGGGAGTAGTCAAACTATTTGGTGAATGACAATTATCCTACAGGAAACCACAATGGCTGCTGTGAAAATAAATTTAAAACATTTTAAAAAAGCTATTTTGTTAATACTCAATTTACAAAGATGGAAAGGAAAGTAATTCTGAAGCCAAGTTACCCTTTGATAATTAAGAAAGGTTAAGGCAGACAATAAAGGGCAGCTAAACCCAAAGAACAGCTCTGCTAGCCATTAAAAGCAGAGTAAAAATAAATGTTTCAAACTAAGGCAATTTTGTATAAATATAAAGAAATGTTTCCCCTTTGGAGAGACACTAATCATCTGACAAGACAGCAAAAACAGAGAACGTTATTTTTAGTTTGGAAAAAAGTCACATGCTAGACAAAGTGTCAATTTACCGATTTCCTTTCTGCTTTCAGCTCATAAGTATATCTCATTATCTCCGTGTATATTTTGTGTCCTATGTCCTCCGCTACGACTTCACGTTGTCCAGCATAGTCGTTCAATTCATTAAGGATGTTATAGAAAGCTAGCCAAGAGGTGAATCTAAAAAGGAGATTACATTTGGTTAAAGCAATACTTAAGCATATATTTATTATGTTTCCTTATTGTGTGCGGAGAGAGAAAACTCCTTCAGATAACGGAATCTTACGGATGGTGTTTAAGATGGGTCTTAAGAATACTTTGTCAACCAAAAACTGATTATTTTAGCAAATAGCTAACTAGCAAAAAGCTCATTCAGCTACTTTTTGGGAATCTGTGTATTATGTGATAACATGGCATCTTTACTTTATATTTATGTATATAGCGCCAGAAGATCCCATAATGCTGGTACAATGCTCAGCTAACTCATTTGGCTGGGCCTAGAGGAACAGTGTTTTGTTGCGGGAGGAGCGTTATGCGGTTTTAATGGGCAAATCATGCAGTAGAAAATAGATGCATCATTTACATAATACAAAGTTTAGTTTTAAAGTTTCTTCTTTCCTAACAAAACAAATGCATGACATGTTCTGAAAATCCTCCACATTCACCATTTCCTATAATGCTGGGCATAAGTAACCAACACAGGAGCTTTGAGCTCCATTTTGGGGCATCAAAGGCAAAAGTGGTAGAAACTCAGTGACGCCAATGATCTTAACCTACATACATGTTTTATCCTACCCTCTTTTTGAAAAGCCTCAGCTGGATTTTTTTTTTTTTTTTTTTTTTACTAGTAGGATACACATACCTGGGTTCTTCATCTTTAGTGGTGCGCTTTGGACAATATTTCTTCACCAGATTTCTGGAAAGGAAGGGGAACAAAATATTACAAATATAAGATCTCTCTAAAGTAGCCTATACAATTAACAACATGAAAACCTGTCTATTGAGAGGATCCAGAGGAACAGACTGAACTATTCCATCGATGCTATGGTTATAAGACTGCCTTTTCCCAAATTTTGTAGATCCCAGATGATCATACATTCACACACTTACCCTGCTGTACTCAAACACAACCCCCGGGACTCAACACATTTGGCCAAGTGCTTAAACTAGACACTAAGCATTTGTTTCACCCATAACTGCTGATCCACCTATGTTCAAGGTAAGAACCTGAATATCTATAACAAAGAAAATCCTTCCTTATTAAGTTGCCAAATTAAAATTTAAAGGGAGACTTTTGTTTATCCCCTTTATTTAACCCTAACCTCTTCTTCACCACAGATCTAAATCAATATGAAGCAACACAATACGTCGATTCATCAATGCCTACATTCGTCTAGTAAACCCAAAAGCCCAAAATACAATTAGCTGTGTTCTATGATGGTAGTCGCGCAGGCTGTTAATGCAAACCATGCACCAAAGTGGCTTCCTCATCGACAGCAAATCGGGTTTAGAACTAAAGCTAAATGTTTTAAATGAGCACAGTGTGTAGGTTACCACGTCACACGGGGGGGGGGGCACTATATCACTCTTAAAATATCAAACAAAATCGAAGCTGATGCTCTATATAACAGGCATTTGCCCGGTGGATCAGTTTGTATTTTTTGCAGTGCTAAACACACCTCATTATTATTCATTAGGTGAAATGCATAACGATGCCGTATCCCGGCAACCAGGCTTTCAACTAAGGACTTTCTGGCATTAACCGATAGCATGAAGGAAGCTGCTATACGAGAGAAGCGGGGACTCCTGAGTCGTCTCCACGCCGCTTTATCCCTGCAGCAATCACACAGGCTTTCACCAGAAGCTGCTGCGCGGTTACAAAGAAATAATGTTCTTTTAACACCCGTGTTCCTTATTTTATTTATATTATTGGCCTGGAGCCATTAAGCAATTTGTTTATCACTCCAATCATCCTAAGACATGTGAAAATGTCAACAGCAAATGTGTTAAGGGGCTCGTGGAACTCAATAAGAGGAATTGTGGTCCAATAAATGTGTGCAGAAATTTAGAAAAAGGGTACTATATATTACACATGCTAGATATGGTTAATAATGGGGGGGAGCACGTCTATCAGGTAATTAATGAAAGTAGAAACTTAATAATGCCAAATAAAAGTACATTAAGGAGAATATTTATATACAAAACACATATATTAGTATCTTTGAATCTATATTGCTCCAGATGACCTCCACTCACACTCAGAGTGCCTTTATGTTTTCTGTCCAAGCATAAACATATACAAACACATAATATAAATATATTAATATATGTATAAATATATGTATATGTATACAGACACATATACCTTATATATGCCAATCCCTGATCATATGCAAATTAAGCGATGGTACAAGCCGACCAATAAGAAACAGGTACAGGGATCTCTTGCGCTGAAGGCTGATCTGTGTGCCGATGAGTTAAAGATTTTGAATCTTGGCCGCCGCACTTTCCTGTACAAGACGTTTCCCATAGGAGAGAGAACAAAGCCTTCTGGCCGTGTCGCCTTCAGGAAGCGAAAGCCTTGTTTATCACAGACACCGAAAAAGAACAGGAAAAACAACAAGCCTGCACGCTGGAGATTTAGAAAGTAACCTACAACGCCAAAATTAATTAAAGCTAAATACTAAGGGGGGGGCGCGCCAAGAGATAAGCATGCGCACTCCACCGCAAACATCTGCATGTGTGTTATAAAATAGCGCATTGACCTTGCTAAGCATGTGCATGATAGAGAATGTGTTACAATACTTTGCAACAAGAAACAACACACTGACACACAAAGGGTAGCTAAGTGACTACAGGGTAGCTAAATGCCAGTCAGACTTTATTCAATCTGCCCTCCATTAGACTTCAGATAAACGGTTCATATACACGGCATTCAGAGAGTAAGCTCTTTCGGCAAGGGACAAATGGCACCCATGGAACTCGGTTGAGTGCCATATATACACGTTATCAAAACTTCAACAATTCAGATACCAGTTACTAATTACACCCAAGCCTCCCACGCTCAGCTTTTCCTTTGTTTCTACACAATGTATTTTTCTTGTTATTTCACTAAAATATAACATTTATTTTAAATGAGAATATATTACGGTTCCTTCCATGTGGCATTTATCTGCGTTTCACATATGATAATCCATAGTTTAAAATCAAAGCATTTTCTTTGTCCAGCTGATCTGACAGACGAGCGCTCGATCGCTGACAAACCCGTCTATGTTTCCAGTGCAGTCACTACCTGTCCTGCCAAGAGAGGAATAAGAATCTGTACTTTGGTACCAGATTCATCTCCATCAAGCCGGATGAAAGAGCGACAACCAGATTCGGTGCAACAAAATATTAAAGAATGATAGATAGATAGATATGTTTCACGTAAAAAAAGTTGACACTACAGTGCCGCACTGCAGTGAAAAATGCAGTCGGGTCATTCGAGTTTGAATAGCGAGGCCTTTCACTTTAGCTTCTCTTCAACCAGATGACTTATACCACGCTGCAAGCAGGGCATAACTTGGCCGTAACAGCTTGTAACCTCATCTATTCATCACACACTGTGTGAGCAACTGTTTTGGAATTTAGTTGTCATTTGTAATCTCGTGGAAATTGGTGACAGCCTGCGGCACGGCCAATATCACCTGATCAAGTTCCTCTTTCAATTCTCTCCTATCCTCTCCCTCTCAAGCCGTCCAAATCAGCCAAAACCACCGAGTGACAATCGCTTACGGTGTGCATCTGCTAGGACTACAGGAGTCAGCGTGCCAGGACGGAGGAGGAGAGTCCTGTTATTCAATCCAAACGGAAAGGGCAGGAAATTTAATCTGATGCCCGGAAACAAATGGACCAAAAATGAAATTAATTTGTCAGAATCACTTTTGGTCCATTTGCAACCAGCCTATCACAGGCGCACAGATCTCCTTAAAACGCTTTATCTCCTGACCACGTGTATTTTTGTGTGATTTGCCGCTCATCACAGCTCACAGGTACCGATCCAAATCACGCAGACTCTTGGTAGAAGTAGAAGAATCAGAAGCAGTGGCGTGGAGACGAAGCCTTAATCTGACATAAAATATTCTACGCAAAAAATTCTCCTGTTTTTATGCTATTTTAACTCCGCAATATAATTATTTGTGTGAACAAATCGCTGTTCTATGATGTAGACAGCTCTCCAACAGCAGGTCACCGCTAATACCCAACCCACCTAAAGGCGGTAAGATTCGCCTGCTTGATTTATATATGCTGTGCTGCAACTATCTACAGTAGTGGTAGTGTTGGTGGGAACTTGCGAATTATGCGGGTTGGGGAGTACGGAGCTTTGGGTCGGTGGGTGCGGTAAATGTATAACTATGCCGCAAAGTGTCCCTGGATTTCTGTTCTTCAAATGTTGGGACTGGAGCGCCATACAGAGAACTGAATTCCATAAAAACGATACCCAATAATAAAAAGAAAAAATCCACGTGTCCTATATGGAAATTACACCCCATTACAGGTTTTATACCCCAATAGGATAACATGCAGACAGCCTGGTTTAGCAAAGTACAGTTACAATTTATTTTTTGAGCACCGATCACTTCTTCGATTCCATTTGCCGTTGTGACATTGGGAAGTTTGTTCCAGAGCCTTTACTTGCTTTTAATACCTTGCAAGTACTGGCATTAACTTCATACTCTAATGAGATTTCCCAGAGGATTTCCTTCGTTTTCTAACTTCGGTGTTTAAGAATTAGCCAGGATAAACACTGTGCTTCCATGTAGACATTTCTACAGAGAATAAAATTGTACAATAAGCATGAATAATTTAGCTTTGAAGCTTTATTAAATTACTCTCTCACTTCAACAAGTTAAAAAGCATAGAAATAATAAAATATAACAAAAATGACAAGCGAGTAGAATGTAAGGCTTGGTATGACATCACACATCATCCTGGCAGCTAACCATTTACCTCCTACACAGAGCTTCATGAAATATTGTTTTCACTAATTTCTCATGAGCATCCTCCACAAACACAGCCTGTGAATAACACAAGTTGTTGCTTAAATCGTTTGTCTTGGTTAATTACCATCTCCAGCACAGTCTGCCCACAACTTAATGGCGGATTAGCTTCAAATAGCAATAAGCATTTTAAAAACAAAAAAGGGAATATTCTCATTTCCTAGCAAATGCAGAGAATTTTTAAACCAGTATTCAAGACCACACACACACCTCACTGTATTAGCATCTACCACTTCTGATGGGAGGCTGTTCCATTTATCTACCAAACATACATAAGAAGATTCAGAAACAGGACTTTGTATTGTCCTTGACTATACTTGTATATGGCAATCATATTCCCAAGTAAGCATCTTCACTCCAAAGTTTAAAATAAAAATACCCAATTTAGAAACATTGTATGCCGAAATCACCTATTACTTGAACTTTGCTGATCTTCTAAACAACTTCCAGTTCTACATCATATTTAAGGTGTGTTCTTGCCAGATTATATATATAATATATATACATACACATATACACACACACCAGCCATAACATTATGACCAGCTGCCTAATATTATAGGCCCCCCTTTTGCTGCCAAAACAGCCCTGACCCGTCGAGGCATGGACTCCACCAGCCCTCTGAAGAAGTGCTGTGGGATCCGGCTAAGAAGTTCGCAGATCTTTTAAATCCCGTAAGTTACGAGGTGGAGCCCTCATGGACCGGACTTGTTTATCCAGCACATCCCACAGGTCCGCGATTGGATTTTAGATAGGGAGGTGATTTCCCCTTCCTATGTGTGATGTTGGCTCATGTCTGGGATGGTTAGATTTCCCATCACTTTTCTATACAGATGCCATTTTATTCAGTATATAATTAACAGGAGTTTTAGAAGTTTTTTTCTTTTCTTTTACTCTCTTACATCGCTCTGCTGTCCGGTTCTTATGCTCATTTGCCCATTTGGCAGTGGACACCGACTGTTCTGCGGGTACACAGCCCCATATGCAACAAACTGCGATGCTCTGTGTGCTCTGACATCTATCAGAACCAGCATTAACTTTTTCAGCAGTTTGAGCTGCAGCAGCTCGTCTGTTGGATTTGACCACACAGCCAACCTTCGCCCCCTACGTGCATCAATGAGCCTTGACCGCCCATGACCCTATTGCTAGTTCACGGCTTTTCCTTCCTTGGACCACTTTTGACAGGTACTGACGACTGCAGACAGGGAACCCCCAACAAGAGCTTCAGTTTTGGCCCTTGTCAAAGTCGCTCAGATCCTTACGCTTGCCCATTTTCCCCATTTCTAACACATGAACTGTGAGGATGAAATGTTCACTTGCCGCCCGATATGGCTGTATCGGTGTGTATATATGCAATATTGTGTTACAATGCAGTATACACATCCAACGTTTAATATCTGCATTTGCACTTAGGACTGAGGCTTTATTAAAAATGTTTAAAATTTGTCACAAATACAATACAGTTAAAGGAATTTACCTACAAAAGTGTGGATTTTTTATGAAAAAATATATTTAAGTAATTTTTTTGAGCTCTTAAAATCTATTTTCTGTCCACATAAAACTACCAGCTTTTACATTATACATTTTGAACTTCATGAACAGAGATCGTTCTTTCAGAAATAGTTTTTCCCACATGCCACATCCTCTTGGTTTCTTGGTACTCTTTTTACTATGTTTCCCATTATTATTTTTCATAATCCAATAGACCATCAGTCTCCAGTTCAATCCATTATACATTTATGTTTTAACTAATTGATAATAATAATGGCAGCTACTTGTTTCAGCAAAACCACTGCATTATCATCTATAACCACATGTGCAGACAAATGTAAGATTTGAAAAGTAGATATCATTTAGTTCACATACTAGTTAAATCATATTATATATAGTGTCCATAAGTCACCATCTCAATAAACAATCACAAGTGTCCCCTAATGATTAGATGCAATAAGATGTATCAAGGCCAATCAACTAACTGCATCCAAAGCCTGCATGCCAAGTAGAACGGTACATTTATGAACCATGCCCTCATGTCTGTTTAGAGAGACAGTATAATGTCCGACAGCTCGACCAAGGAAGAATGCATATATCTCAGTATATTACATGTACAGACAAACTGACACCCCCCCCTTATAGCTGGAAAGCATTGTGGCGCTCACCTCAGCTGCTTTGCGTAAGCCTGCTCAATCTCTGATCTTTCCTTCACAAATTTTGCGTATCTGTCCAAGAAGTCTATGCCCCATTGCGTGTGCTTCTCTAGGTTATCGAACTGATCCTAAAAAAAAAGAGAGGAAAAACAGATGTTAACATTGCTAGTTTATAAGCAGCAAACAACAAAAAAGGCAGCTAAAGCACAAACTTTGGTTTTATATAAATACACCTCTCTAAACCAGATATCAAACCCTAGAGACATACTGGAATTCTAATACAAAAAGTAAACAAAAAGACCGATGACATCATAAGGCAGGGTTTACCAACATACAAAACGGAGTCTACGGTGAGTGCAATAGGACTTTGCACTTTATAACACGTTAGTTGAGTTTTTATCTTTAGTTTATAAGCTATTGTGACCTATGAAATAGTACTACGAGGGGCACGTCTCCATTACAAGCTAAGCAACGTTAATCACATGGGGAAAATGCTTCTTTAAACTGTATTGCATCCTACTTTCAAGATGTTGAAATTCCACTGCATTTTAAGGTGGATAATTAACTTTCCTAATGATTATTCTTTGTTTTTAGTGCCGGTCTTTAACTGTTAAAGCTAATACTGCTATCCTGATGTAACAAATACGCATCGAAGCAGCAGATTTCAAAACTGAAAATAAAGGTCCATTTGTTGCGTTAATGTGAAATCTGCAGATGATCTTTAAATAATAAGTAACAAGACAATAGGTGGTGTGTGTGGGGGGGGTATCAGGTATAGATTATCTGTGTCCGGGTAACAAAAGCTTGTCACTTATGACGTCACCTAATGATATGCACAATGCCATTTTGGAGGTCTACATCTCATTGAAGCGCGACGTGCACTTACATGCCTTTATCTTCAGTACTGTGTAATTTTAGTTTTTGGAACATCTGCCGGCATTCCCTTTTGCGTACGACCCAGCAACAGCAAGATAGACGTTTGCTGTATTTTAAACAAGAGAGCGACCTTATGGACCCTCCATACGCATTTAGATTTGTTACAACCAAAAAAAAAAAAAAAAAAATAAAATCCATTTATCGCTCCTAGATGGATAACAGGGGTCCTAACTCAATTCTCCACATGCATGTGGACTAAGGGGGATAAACTAACAGTTAATGATCCTAGTACAAGCAACATAACCCACCAAGCACTACAGGGCCCTGAAAGGGCATTCAGGGACAGAACCGTGAACAAGAAGTCCGAGAGCATTAGCTGAAACCTGGGCAGAGATTATAGACACTGCAAACATTGTATTATACACACAAAGTGAGCGTAACTCCTTAACTGCTGGACGATCAACACAGGTTATTGTTTAATAGTCTTACATGCAATTAAAACATCTCAATTTCTATTTTTAATTAATTTATTTTTTTACCAGTGAATACATAGAGATTTTTGCATCCGCAAAAACTTTATATTAGGTTTTCATCTCCTAACTTCATAAACATCCCAGTTTTTAAAGCCAAAGGTTGCACGGCACAAGCATTCTACTAATTGTGAAAAGCCCTGTACAGAGACACTTTCCCAAGTGATGCTCGGAATACAAACCTAGCAAGGGAAGTGAAAGGAAAAAGAGGGGAAAAAAGAAAAAACTTTTTTCTCAACCCACAGGAAGTCCAACCACAATGAGACATTAATTTAATTTGGGAAATAGGCTAACTACAGATCTGACAAACATGCGGACATCTGTCTTATGAAGACACAATTCAAAGAACGGAGGCAAATAGCACTTTGCCCTGCGAGACGGATGCTCCCAGACAAGGAAGCGTTTTATCAGATGAAATGCACGATACTTAATGGCTTGCAAAATAACCCATAGACTTTATTACCCTTGTAGAGTCAGCTGTGATTAAGGAACTTATGCAATTTTAATACAAGCTTCAATGCAGTGCATTAATCATAAGATAAACTTGGCGAGAGTGCAAGATGTTGTCCTAATGGTCCCGGTGGATACACGGCGCTTCCTCCCGCTTCCATAGCATCGTATGTATAGCAGAAAACATCTGGCAGGTTACGCAGACAGACACACGATACGCTGCAGTCATTTCTGACCCGGAGCCCAGTTTCTGAAAACGCCAACAATTTTCCAGTCGAGCTCCTGCAGAAACCACTTTTCTCGGCTCTGCACCTTCCGCTGTGAAAGGTGCTTAGCAGAGCAACACCGCTGAACTGCAAAGTCTCATATATTAGCAGAGAAAGAGTGTGCGTGTGTGCGTGTGTGCGCATAAACCGACAGAGCCCGTCTCTAACGTACCATTTCATCCTTTATCTAGCAAAAAAGTCAATTTGTATTGGAAATGTTGCAGAAATGATCCTAGGAAGGTATTGGAATAATATATATATATATATATTCTCTACTACCTTAGAGTTAGTCATTACAGAAACTGCAAATAAGACTGTACAGGGGTACGAATGGCAATTAAGGACCCCCATAGGCAATTTCACCTTTGTTCTTTACACAAAGACTGCCAAGATGCAGGCAGCCTAAACCATCCGATTTGCAAGGACAAAGAAGACTTAATTGTCTTTCTAGAATAAATGACTGCCGGTGGGTAGGATCATGGAGACCGGGAGCGGCTGGGGAAAGGAAACCCTATTTCAATGCGTGCTTCCTCCGATATGAGGGTCCGTAAATAGATTCAGCATATAAAACCGATGCCTGAAATTAGAAGGACCCCTTAAAATATTGCCATCCTTCACATAACGATTTGTTCTGCCTCTTAATACAAACCCATACCTGTCCGCATAACAAACTGTTGTGACTGAAACAGGGGCGGCTGCAGGGGGCTATTAGGGGCCCCCGGGCAGTTTTCACCATCTGTTCACCATGTATGCAAAAGCATGAAAAGTCCAGTTAATGTTCCCTATTGGTAAAAAAACAACGGTATTTTATTTAATATATAAAGCCTTAAATCCAGAAGAAAGTTTGATTTAAGGGGTGCTATATTGTGATGCATAAAATAGACGCCTTTCGATTAAAATTCAGTGATTTCTAACACTAAGCGGCAGCTGCTAGAATCCTTCTGGCATTCAAGGGGTTAACGAACAGGAAATCCCAGACTCCTGTGAACAACACGCCGCTTCGCTTAAGCAGAGGCTCCAATGCCCATTAACAATACCTGCTTCCATCCATTTCTCCGGCAGCACTACCGGCACCTGAACAATCATTACCTGACCCGCAGGGCTCATTGTTTGCAGCGCTATAGTAAAAAAGTAAATTACACGCCAGCGAGAACCCTTTCACTGCCAGCGCAGGACACATCAGCCAACAAAGGCAATGGTAGCAGGCTATCTTTGCATAGGTTTTTAGTGCTCATTAACTAAGTATGAAGTTCTGTAACACTATAAATCAGTAGGACGTTTCTTGTGCCGCTTTGGCATATGTAAAACACAAAAAGAGGATAACATAAAATAGACATCCAACCAATTCAAATGCCAATGTAAACCTGCGCAGCGACACGCGTGTTTTTTGAAAAAGCAGTGAAGATTATATTTGGGGCAGACGCCATTGCATTAGTTATGGAATAAGAATATAGGTTGCCAGGATGCAGCCAGTTGGATGGCAATAGACTGGAAGAGTCCATCCCAGGTAAGATGACTTATCGTGAAAATCACGGTGGTTAGGATTCTATCATCGCACACGAATTACGGCAAGGTGAAAAAATGTTACTGTGAATGCGTTTGGCACCACAAAGATTTTATAAATAGCCTCGAATAACACAAAGCAGCCAGGAAGCCCCCATGGCGTGTATTAGTAAAGCAGACTGGAGTATACGTCCAATACAGGATCATTCTCAGCAATGGGAAAGAAACGTATACATTATAAAGCACATTAAGGCCACAGGGGGCTAATAGTTGGTTATTTCTATAACCCTGCTTCTGTTTCACTTGCTACATGGAGCTTCCTTCTTTATAGGAGGCAAGAGTAACAATAACTGGGGTGGATGGGGGGGGGGGGGGGAGTGAGGCTTTATGTTTACTCAACTACAACTCAGGCTTTCAGAAAGAGCATGTTTTGGGTATTTCTGTAATAGAAAAGTTGTAGTTCCCATAATAATGAGGAAACATGATTTCTACACTTTATTTATAGATTTCTAGCAAATTTCATCCGGGAGCAGCTCGAGGATTCATCGACTGAAATCACGACTCGCCACTCACAGGTTTCAGCCAGGGGCACTTGCGTAGCGAGTACCCTGTGAGTGCAATACACGAGAGAAGAAAGAAATAAAGCCGCAGGACCAATAACAATTACTTCAGAAGTATTTTGCCTCATCCTGGCAATATGCCAACATAAACATAGTATACAATGTACAACAAGAACATAAAAACAAATTAAAAGATACAAATTATCAGTAACACAGAGCGTGGAGTATTTCCATTCTTCAGACCTGCGCTTTCAACACGTCTCATTTTACATACGCAACATATTTTGTTCTGCATCGGATAAACTATCTCCTCAATTTGTGTAGCTCTAATACTAAATAAGCTATGGACCTCTAATATGTATTGGAACAATCTTTCTTGCTGGTATTAAAAAGGACCCAAATAGCACACATTGTGGTCCATTACAGTAACATTGGTGGGTCCGGGGCTACTGAAGAACCCCTTACTAAACATAGGCAAATAGACATGGAAAACACATGTATGTGTGATCCTTATTGATTAACTGAGCCGAAGTGATCGGACAAACACGCATTGTATATTATGACAACATTAAGTGGGCATCCGCCGAACCCTGGATTTTAGATGGTATAAGCAACGGGTAGTACTGATCAATGATAAAGAAGAAGGCTTCACGAGAACATTACTGGGGCATGGGAGACTATGACAAGTTTAGCATTAAGCAATCCTATTAACATATCAGGTTAACAGCACATTCTGAATGATTTTTATAGCAAGTTGACATGTAATAAATTCAAAACAGATGGCATTTCTCCTTTCTTCTGGAAATAATTATAACTATTTTAATTTCCCTTTGGGCACAGGATTTTAAAATGGAACATACTATATCCAAGTCAACTTGAGAAGTTTATTTTGTATAATTTACGTAACATTTAGTTAATCCAGAATTTTTTTTTTAATGAAGCAATCCTAAAGCCACAAGAATATAACTCGCTCAACAGAGAAAACCGTACACTATTCAGAACCATTGGAAGGATGCAGGGAACATTCCTTTCCAAATCTGCAAATTGGACCTGGGAATTTAACCCGTTACACGCCTAGAGCCGTAACTAGGGCTTTCTATCGAAAAACATGTTCTTCTGATTCCGCCGGGGGCCTGAGGAATTAACGTAATGTACTATTAGTGAGTTTCCCAGCTGTTAATGGACTAAATCTTGTAGCATCCTTACAAAGTCCTCGGACAAAGACCATCTGTCACCAATGTCTGCTCTTGGTTAAAATACCAATTATACAATGTTTCCATCAGATTGCGTTTGCCAACGGACCAGGTACATACAGGAATAAAGCAGTGGATGTATACCTTAACTAATATAATACATAATAATATAATCCAATGTATCCTATGAAGGGAATTTTTTCAGGGATTATCCAGTTAGGAAGGACCATCTAAGACATTGCATTTGTCCAGCTGCGATACCACAAGTCCACACTTGGATAAGAGTTTATGTCCGCAGGCACTGAAGGGAGGGGAGCGCAATCATATAAAAACCACTTGGGATAATTATGTAATGAAGAAATGTATGAGTAACTTTCCGTGCCTTTTATAAGCATGAAGACACCTACACTGACCAAAATTACTGTCATTTGGAGGCACTCCGGATGCCACAATAAAATCACTTGAGACGCAGCAATACATAAGATGGAAATAAATGCCTATTTGGTTCCTACAACGGATCAAATTACATAAAAGCCAAAGAAATATAAAAAAAAAAAAAAAAAGAAAAGCAAAAATCTGCAGACCAGATTTAACACCAGCCGGCCAAACTGTTTATCTAAAAATGTATACCAGATCATGGCCAATTTCTAACGAGTACGTTTTTTTTAAAAGAGTAACACATTAAATAAGGTAATTCTGTTGTATATATTAAATATATATATACACATACCTCCCGAATATTTGTTTGGGTGACAATTTACTCAGTAAAACCAGTAGAAGCAGCCATAACAAGTACACCGGGGAAGAAAATGACATATGCCGTCCTCCCACGCGGACTTCACACAAGCCATGTTATCCTCCAGCAGTTCTTCTAGTCAACACCTTAGATATTTTTAAAATCTCATCCAACAGGATTCTGAAAACTACAGAAAAAAAATTGACAGGTGGTAGGAGGTAAAGAACCAAAAAAAAAACAAAATTGCAAGCAAGTTAAAGAAAAAAGTGAAATCTCCCAGCCAAGTATCCGAAGGCAAGCTGCTGGAGCAAATCTAACCCACTTTCGATCTATCTAGTGCCAACAGATTCAGCAGAAGTGTATAATATGATAAAAAAATGTCATCTTTTGGCACCCAGAGATAAAAGATGTCCTGCTAACTAAAGCACGAGACCCATAGTAGAAATGCAAATGTGACAAATATATATATATATTATATATATATATACCGTGTTTTCAATATATACAGAGAAGATGTTCCTATATATGCCACAGATCTCAACCAACATCAGCTGTCTGAAAGGGAGTCTTTATAATTTCACTTTAAAAAAGAATTAAATGCCCCGACCCAGTCAATGTTCCGGATAGCGATTCTGTAAAATATTGTGCGGTGATGCCGTGCCGCTCCCTGTGCAAACGCAGTACCCCAGCTTGTCTAGCAAGCTTCAGAGCCAAAGGCATGGGCAGGGTACGGCCAGGTTCGTTGCTGAATAAGGTCACGGGGAATGATTAAATTAGCAATCGGTGTCGTTCTTGTATAGGTCACTCCCTTAATCCACTAAGAGACCCCTTATAAGACTTATATGACACTACGATACGGGCTGCTCACACAGCAGTGCCACCCTTGTGTGATGCCGTGATACCCGAGAGTAGAAAAGTACCAGCCTACATTCTTTACATAAAAGTCACTCATGAAATGTGTTATTAATCAGCCAATTATTCCCCACACCTCTCATAATGGCCCGAAAATGTGAAACGCCAGACAATAGGTTACAGACTGCTATGGGAAGTATGTTGTTGCAGCTCTGACAATCTAACACACAGTCCTGGTTTACACAGAAGATAAGCTTATAAACCATAGTTGTTGAGGGAAAAAACATACACTGTGAGCAAGAAAACACGCATTTGACAGATTTCTAAAATAAACGTTAATGCAATGGACTTGTCAGGTTTACAGCCATCACATAACATTTATAGAGCAGATGGACGCTCAATAGAGTTAAACGATCATCAAGTCTCATAATATGTATCAGGGCTTCCATCAGTCCCCGTCACTTTAATACAGGAACACCGCACCTACGGGTTATACCACCTGTTCATTTACAACGTCTGCAGGAGCAATTCGCTCTGCGTGATTAACGAGCGCTAATCTTATTGCCAACTTTCACTGTCATGCTACGGAATCGCTGGAGTCCTATAAATAAAGACATTATGTCCCGTACAGCTCGCGCTCAGAGGTCAGCGGGAAACGAGGATGTAGATTCCGCGGAGGTGGCTTGGAATGCAGGAATTTACCCAAAAACGTGTTTGAAGTACCGAGTGTCTGGGAGACGGGCAGACAGAGGCAATTTTTACAGCATTGTAGAAGCTTGCACACTGCTTGTCCGTGAATCCCTGGGATATTTATGCATTTTCCATGGGATCTCACTCTTTGGTTTTACTTGAGTTTTAACTGGGCTTAGTATGCAAATTACTAAATACTACTAAAGATACATTTAAAGGGATTTGTGTGTTCACCGACATTATTGTAGCTAATAATATATCAAACAGATTTTATAACATTTGTATCCCAGCCTAGCAGAAACGTATACATTGAATGTGTTCAGTTGATGAGATATAACCATTACTGTAAAAGAACAAACTGTACATATGTGGGAACTTGGTTTTAGCCCAAAGTCTGTGGGATGGTCAGCTCATCGCAGCACCCGATGAGGACGTAAGTGTCATTAGAAGGGAGAGACGCCAGAGCCCAACACTTCCATAGGTACGGACTCCTAAGGAAGCGGCCCCATGATGCAGGTGACTCGACAACCGCCTAATGTGCGGAGGATCCAGGGCCGGCCTTTGGGGTGTGCGACCTGTGCGACCGCACAGGGCGCCACACTCCAGGGGCGCGCCGCGGGGTCCGACGCCGTCGCGGTGCCCCAACTTGCGGCACCCGGCACCCCTCCAGAGACGGACAGTAATGTCCGTCGCTGGAGGAGCAGGCTCGCAAGGGAGCGGTATCGGAGGTCTTTAACAGACCTCCGGCTCCCTTGAGTGATGTTAAGCCGGTTCACCGGCTTAACATCACTCAAGGGAGCCGGAGGTCTGTTAAAGACCTCCGATACCGCTCCCTTGTGATCCGCGCGGCAACAGCTGCTGTGCGCCGGGATCTGACAACAAACCCCGGCGCACAACACTGAAGCCGCGCCCACCGTTGTCCGTGCCCTCTGACCCGGAAGAAGACAGAGAAGACAGAAGAACTGAAGAAGAGGAGAGAAGAAGAGAAGGAAAAGGAGCTGAAAGAAGAAAGGAAAGGTAGGAAAGCATTCAGTGAGAGTGAGAGTGGATTGGTATGTGTGTGGATTCTTGTATGTGTGTGGATTGGTGTATATGTGTGTGGATTGGTGTATATGTGTG